>PJEM01006043.1:0-33450 GCA_004023845.1 Helogale parvula | reverse complement strand
AGTGATATGGGACACCTGGTCTGAGGAGAAGAGACTGGGGAGGTCACCATTTTTCTCCCCACAACCACTAAGGCGGGGCCTCAGGGATCAGTCAGCGGGGCCCACAGTGGCGGCAGGACCTGCCTACACCAAACCACACCCATCTGTGCAGGGTAACTGCTTTTTTACTGAATGGGTAGATATTGCAGAAACAAACAGCCCCTCTCCCAAGACCAGCACCACTGCACTGTCGTGATTAACTCTAGATCAATCTTGCTATTTAGATATATTCTCCCTTTTCTCATTCTTCTCTCTTCCTTCCTCTGGGCTAGTTATTCTGGATTTGTTGCTTAAACATATTTAATTCTTCCTCCTGATGCATGTTCTACACCTCCTGCCTTATCTTTCTTTCTGTCTCTCTCTCTGGAATAATCAGACTATATAGTTTCTCTGGGTAACAATATCTTCATTTCTTTCTCCTTGCCTCCTACTTTTTTCTTCTTTTTCTCTCTCTGGATTAAGCCTTTTAGTCTCTCTGCCTGGTCAATGTTCATTTTCTTTTCCTCCCCACCCCTGTCGTTTCTTTCCTTGTATATGCTCTTCCATCAGCACTGCCTCCACTCTGCTCTTTATTTGTAGCTGGGATTTCTGGTTTTATGCTTTCAGACTGTCCTTGGTTGTTGTTTTTATTTTTTATCGGTTTGCTTGTTTGATTTGTTTGTGCGTTTGTGTATTTTTGTTCCCTGTTTGCCTGTTTTTCTCCACACCACCCCCACCCCCAGGGCTACTTCAAGGAACAAACCAAAGCACACATGGTGAGAATCCAAAACATCACACTAGTAGGGAAATAAAATAACTAAAGTCACATCAAGAGAGACCCCATTAAAAGAACACTTCCTGTACCGCCAGGCCCTGGACAGTGTATGAGCCTCCTTTAATATAGCAGTACTCATAGGTGCAGAGCACATGACATGACAAGCCTTTAAATCTTACAAGAGACAGAAAGCTAGCCAAAATGATGAAATGGAAGAACTCTACTCTAAAGAAATTCCAGGAAGGAGTGAGAGCTAAAGAATTGGTCAAAACATATATAAGCAACATAACTGACCAAGAATTTAAAACAGTAGTCATAAAATTAATTGCTGGACTTGAAAAAGACAACAAAGACCATATTGCTACAAAGATTATGGATCTTAAAAGTAGTTATGATGAATTAAAATGCTATAAAGAAGGTGCATAACAAAATGGAGGTGGCCACTGCACGGATTGAAGAGGCAGAGAGGAGAATAGGTGAATTAGAAGATACAATTATAGAAAGACGAAGCCAAGAAAAAGAGAGATAAATTGATCCAGGAGCACGGAAGGAGAATTCGAGAATTGAGTGATGCAATCAAACAGAACAATATCCATAGCATAGGAATTCCAGAAGCAGACGAGAGAAGGGGGTGGAAGGGGTACTTGAACAAATCATAGCTGAGAACTTCCCCAATCTGGAAAAGGAAACAGACATCAAAATCCAAGAGGCACAGAAAACACCCTTCAGATATAACTTGAGTCAGTCTTCAGCACGACATATCATAGTGAAACTGGCAAAATACAAGGATAAAGAGAGAATTCTGAAAGCAGCTTGGGATAAATGGGCCTTAACATACAAAGGAAGACACATCAGGGTAGTAGCAGACCTATCTACTGAAACTTGGGAGATCAGAAAGGAATGGCAGGAAATCTTCAATGTGATGAACAGGAAAAATATGCAGCCAAGAATCCTTTATCCAGCATGCCTGTCATTCAAACTAGAAGAGATTATGATTTTCCCAAACAAACAAAAATTGAAAGAGTTCATCACCACTAAACCAACCCTACAAGAGATCCTAAGGGGGCAACTCTGAGGGAATTGTTGCAAGTAACACAAAGTTACACCTGAGACATCACTACAAGCATGAATTCTACAGAGAACACAATGACTCTAAATCCATATTTTTCAATAATAACACTGAATGTAAATGGACTAAATGCTCCAATCAAAAGACATAGGGTATCAGAATAGATTTTTTTTTAATCCATCTATTTTCTGTCTACAAGACAGTCATTTTAGACCTCAGGACACCTTCAGATTGAAAGTAAGGGGATAGAGAAATATCTATCATGCTACTGGAAATCAAAAGAAAGCTGGGGTAGTCATACTTATATCAGACAAACTGGACTTTAAAGGTAGTAACAAGAGGCAAAGAGGGGCATTATATAATCATTACAGGGTCTATCCAGCATGAAAAGTTAATAATTATGAATGTCTCTGCACCGAATTTGGAGACACCCAAATACATACAACAATCACAAATTTAAGCAATCTTGTTTGTAACAATGTGCTAATAGCAGGAGACTTTAATACTCAACTTACTGCATTGGATAGATCAACTAGACAGAGAATCACTAAAGAAACAATGGACCTGAATGCACATTGAACCAGCTGGACTTGATAGATATATTTAGAACTCTGCATCCCAAAGCTATGGAATTCACTTTCTTCTCAGTGCGTGTGACACATTCTCCAAGATAGATCACATATTGGGTCACAAAGCAGCCCTCAATAAATATATAAAAGAATTGAGATCACACCGTGCATGATTTTAGGTCACAATGCTATGACACTTTAAGTCAATCACAGGATGGGGCGCCTGGGTGGCTCAGTCAGTTAAGTGTCCGGCTTCAGCTCAGGTCATGATCTCACGGTTTGTGGGTTTGAGCCCCGCATCAGGCTCCGTGCTGACAGATAGCTCAGATCCTGGAGCCTGCTTCAGATTCTGTGTCTCATTCTCTCTCTGATCCTCTCCTGCTTGCACTGTCTCTGTCTCTCGAAATAAATAAATAAACAAACAAACAAACAAACAAATAAATAAAAGACATTAAAAAAAATCAATCAATCAATCACAGGGAAAAGTCTGGAAAACCTCCCAAAACATGGAGAACTAAAGAATGAATTGGTCAACCAGGCAATTATAGAAGAAATTAAAAAACACGTGGAAACAAATGAAAATACAACAATTCAGACTCGTTGGGACTCAGCACAGTCAGTCCTAAGAGGAAAATACATTGCAATCCAGGCCTATCTCAAGAAACTAGAAAAAGAGCAAATTAAAATCTAATGGCACACCGAAAGGAACTAGAAACAAAGCAGCAAGAGCACCCCAAACCCAGCAGAAAAAAAAGAAATCATAAAGATCAGGGCAGAAATAAATAATATAGAATCCAAAAAACAGTTGAACAGATCAATGAAACCAAGAGTTGGTTTTTTGAAAAAAATACACAAAATTGATAAATCTCTAGCCAGGCGTTTCAAAAAGAAAAGAGAGAGCATCCAAATAGACAAAATCACGAATGAAAATGAAGTTATTACAACCAATCCCTCAGAAATACAAACAATTATCAGGGAATACTATGAAAAATTATCCGACAACAAATTTGAACAACCTAGAAGAAATGGACAAATTCCTAAACTCACACACACCCAAAACTCAAACGGGAAATCTGAACAGACCAATAACTAGTGAAGAAGTGAAACAGTTATCAAAAATCTTCCAACAAATAAGAGTCTTGGCCTAGATGGCTTCCCTGGAGAATTCTACCAGTAATTTAAATAAGAGTTAATACCCATTATTTTCAAGCTGTTCCAAAAAATAGAAATGGAAGGAAAACTTCCAGATTCATTCGACAAAGCCAACATCACTTTGATTCCCAAACCAGACAGAGACCCAGCAAAAAAAGAGAACTACAGGCCAATATCCCTGATAAATATGAATGCAAAAATCCTCAATAAGATACTAGCAAATCAAATTCAACAGCATATAAAAAGAATTATCCACCATGATCAAGTGGGATTCATTCCTGGGTTGCAGGGCTGGTTCGATATTTGCAAATTAATCAATATGATACATCACATTAACAAAAGACAAGAACCATATGATCCTGTCAATAGATGCAGAAAAAGCATTTAACTAAATACAGCATCCTTTCTTAATAAACACCCTCAAGAAAGTCGGGATAGAAGGAACTTATTTAAACATCATAAAAGCCATTTATGAAAAGCCCACAGCTAATATCATTCTCAATGGGGAAAAACTGAGAGCTTTCCCCCTGAGATTAGGAACACGACAGGGATGTCCACTCTCACCACTGTTATTTACCATAATGCTGGAAGTCTTAACATCAACAATAAGACAACAAAAGAAAATAAAAAGCATCAGAATTGGCAAAGATGAAATCAAACTTCCACTTTTCATAGATGACATGATACTCTACATGGAAAACCCAACGGATCACCAAAAGTCTGCTAGAACTGATCCATGAATTGAGCAAAGTTGCAGGATACAAAATCAATGTACAGAAATCGATTGCATTCCTATAAACCAATAATGAAGCAACAAAAAGATAAATCAAGAAACTGATCCCATTCACAATTGCACAAAAAAAAAAAAAACCCCAAACATAAAATACCTAGGAATAGACCTAACCAAAGATATAAAAGACCTGTATGCTGAAAACTTAAAAAGTTATGAAGGAAATTGAAGAAGACACAAAGAAATGGAAAGACATTCCATGCTCATGGATCGGAATAATAAACATTGTTAAAATGTCATTATTGCCCAAAACAATCTACAGACTCAATGCAATCCGAATCAAAATTGCACCAACATTCTTCTGAAAGCTAGAACAAACAACCCTAAAATTTGTATGGAACCACAAAAGACCACGAACAACCAAAGCAATATTGAAGAAGAAAACCAAAACGGGAGGCATCACAATCCCAGACTTTTACCTCTACTACAAAGCTGTCATCATCAAGACAGTATGGTATTGGCACAAAAACAGACACATAGACCAATGGAATAGAATAGAGAACCCAGAACTGGGCCCACAAATGTACGGCCAATTCATTTTTGACAAAGCAGGAAAGAATATCTAATGGAAAAAAGACAGTCTCTTTAACAGATGGTGCTGGGAGAGCTGGACAGCAATATGCAGAAAAAATGAAACTAGATCATTTTCTTACACCATACACAAAAATAAACTCAAAATGGATGAAGGACCTGAATGTGAGACAGGAAACCATCAAAACCCTCAAGGAGAAAGTAGGAAACAACCTCCTTGACCTCAGCCACAGCAATTTCTTACTTGACACATCTCCAAAGGCAAGGGAATCGAGAGCAAAAATGAACTATTGGGACCTCATCAAGATAAAAAGCACTGCAAAGGAAACAGTCAACAAAACTAATAGGCAATCAACAAAATGGGAAAAGATAGTGGCAAATGACATATCAGATAAAGGGCTAGTATCCAAAATCTATAAGGAAATCACCAAACTCCACACCCACAAAACAAATAACCCAGTGAAGAAATGGGCAGAAGACATGAACAGACACTTCTCCAAAGAAGACATCCATACGGCCAACAGACACATGAAATAATGCTCAACATCACTCATCATCAGGGAAACACAAATCAAAACCACACTGAGATACCACCTCACGCCAGTCAGAGTGGCTAATATGAACAAATCAGATTATACATGCTGGCGAGGATGTGGAGAAATGGGCACCCTCCTACACTGTTGGTGGGAATGTAAACTGGTGCAGCCACTCTGGAAAACAATGTGGAGGTTCCTCAAAACTTTGACAATAGAACTCCCCTATGACCCAGCAACAGCACTGCTAAAAAATTTACCCAAGGGATGCAAGAGCACTGATGCATAGGGGCACAGGTACCCTAATGTTCATAGCAGCACTTTCAACAATAGCCAAAACATGGAAAGAGCCTAAATGTCCAACAGCTGACAAATGGATCAAGAAGATGTGCTTTATATATGCAATGAAATACTACATGGCAATGAGAAAGAATGTAATCTGGCCATTTGTTGCAATGTGGATGGAACTCGAGAATATTATGTTAAGTGAAATAAGTCAGGCAGAGAAAGACAGATACCATATGTTTTCACTCATATGTGGAACAGGAGAAACTTAACAGAGGACCATAGGGGAGGAGAAGGGGAAAAAATAGTTAAGGAGAGAGAGGGAGGCAAACCATAAGAGACTCTTAAAAACTGAGAACAAACTGAGGGTTGATAGGGAGCGGGGGAGAGAGAAAATGGGTGATGGGCAAAGATGAGGGCACTTGTGATGAGCACTGGGTGTTATGTGGAAACCAACTTGACAATAAACTATAATAAAAAAGTATAAATCAGTAAAAAATAAATCAGATAAAAACAAATAATGTACGATATCACTTACATGTAGAATCTAAAAGACTAAACTCAGAAATAGTAAAGTACTGGTTACCAGTGGCTGGGGGATGGTGGGAATGGGGAGATGTTGGTCAAAGAGTAAAAACTTCCAGGTATAAGACGAACAAGTTCTGAGGCTCTAATGTAAAGCATAAGTATTGTAGTTCATGGTACTGAATTATATACTTGAAAAGTGCTAAGAGTACAGATCTTAAATGTACTCACTATAAAAGAGAAATGGTAATTATGTGATGAGATGGAGGTGTTAATTTATCCTATTGTGGCAATCATTTGCAATACATAAGTATCAAATCACATATGTGCAACTGAAACCTATATATTATTAGTCATCAATTATATCTCAAGGCTGGGAGTGGAGGGATAAATGAAATGAATGTTTATTACAATTAATTGCATTACTTTTCTACCATCTTAGAAAAGAATCCTGGTTTTAAGACATCTTTTAAGGATCTTCTTCCAGATAACTACACTGTACAGTGCTAAGTAATTGGAAATAATCACAGATTCTTAGAAGTCAGAAAGGCTCCTCAATAGTTGTCTGTGAGAGTCCTAACTCAAAAACAGATGAGTCCTAACTCAAGATACCATTCAGAAATATTCCACCTGTTAAAATTCCACAGTGGTATAACCTACTGGTTAATATGATACAATTCACTAAGTAACATTATCCAGCTCTCCCTGTCTTAATATTATGTCTCATGACAACACACAACAAAATGAGAGGATATCAAATTGGATCCTCTGGTAGAAAGATCACTGACTTCATAATCAGGTCCATCTGGGTGTAAAGCCCAGTTCTGTCACTAGTGTGCCCTGGGCAAACCTCTTCCCATCTCTGAACCCCAGTTTCCTTATCTATAAAGTTGGATAGCAATACCTACTAACATCTTATGAGTTTGTGAGGGTTAAATACTCTATGGATACAAGAGGCATCAAGCCAGGCCAACAGATGGTTCCGAGAAAGTATCAGTAAGTATGTAACTATATCCTTCTATACATCTTTCCTTTTATCATTATTTTTACATTATCACTACAAGCAATTTCTGTAAGTCCCTTCAGTCTCTCCTATAAAAGTCATTTTTAAAAATTTCTCTCATAAAATTCAGAAGCCAAGGGACATAGACAGGCAGCCATATTCCATAAAAGTAGGAAGCAAACCCTGTACATGAACCCCCAATGTGGTGTTGGGGCCCCATGACTGTAGGGTATGAATGGGCCATTTTGAAAATAAAGAACCCCTTTTGACTACTTTTCTTGCCCTAGAGTCTTGGTTTCATGCTGTTTCCTTTAAACATTCTGACATTATAGTCAACCAGCAAGTCAACATAGCAACTTTTAAAATGAGGACAAGACAGGTGGTTCTTATGTCAAGAACATGCTCCCAGCAGCATCTGTTACCAGCGCTGTATTTCACCTGCTTTTCTCCCAGCTGTTCTCTGTCATGCATGCACATTCTTAGGTCAGCTAGGCACGTAGTGGAAATGAATGAAATGGCCAGGTATACAGCAATAGAGGGTGAGGAGGGACAGTAGTGGACTGGAGGAGGGATGGGAGGACAGCATCTGCTAAAATCCCACCAACTGCTGATTCAGAAAGGGAGACCTGGCATGGCACATTCTGGGGCTTATCAAGAAAGGTCAGGAATCTCTATTCTTATGTGGATACTAGTGATTTTTAAATGCAATATAGGATTCAAAATTGTTTTCAGTATCCTACTGGCCACACATCCGCAGACAGATCTAGGTCATTCGCCTCAGGTTTGTGGATTCTGTTGAGCCAAATGTGAAGGCTATAACGCAGGCAATTTGGGACCAGTCAAGTTAGTCTCGCTGGGCCTTTTTCTGAGTTGCTGCTTCGAAGACCACAGGCCGGCTGCTTCCTCTTTAAAGAATATGGTCTTAATTTTTCACAAAGCTTTTATTTGATTCTCCAGGTACACAGGGAGAATTTTTACTTGACTTTATGCTTCAGACTATGCTCTGCTAGTACCTTGTGTGATAGCTGTTGTATAAGCACATAACCTAATGGAAATCTCTTCTTAGAAGCAAGTCTAGAAAAATTTAAATCTAGAGACAAAAGTCTCATCCCCTCAAATCCCCAAAACATCAGTGATTCTCAAATGTTATGAATGTTAAGAGTTTTGTGGGAGACTGTGAATCTGTAGGCTTGAAATTTGGCCCAAGAATCTTCCTTTTAAACAAGCATTCCTGTGGTTCTGAAGCAGGCAATTCCCAAATAACATTTTCAGAGACCACAATTTAGCCTTCTCCTTAGAGTTGCCTCTTCGAACACTTGGCCAGCATCTGGAGCCCCAAATGGTGGAAGGAAGAACCCTCCATGATCAACTATTATTTATGCTCTAGGACGAATTAATTCTCAGTTGCCCAACAGCTGTTCAGCAGAAAACTCTCATACAATTCAAGGACAGAATGAAGCTCTCCAAGTTGAGCAAACTGGTATAGTGTTATTTCCACAGGGCATCTGGCCAAAGTGGTTTTCATGTCCCATTCTATTTATTCCAGCTGCTTAAAGATCCTCCACGCTAGGAAAATGAGGGAGGACCAACAGATGGATAATAATCTTATCAACAACAATAATAGAAAAGCCAATGGATTTTCTATATCAAGTGAATTTGACCTAGTTGTTAAAAGCATGGGATTTGAATAAGGGAAAGTGGGTTCAGTGTCAGCTCTGCCTCTAACTGGGAACCATGATTAAGATCTTAACTGCTTCAAGTCTTGGTTCCCTCCTGCAGAAAGTGCAAAGTCTTGTGTTATTAAATAACACAAAACAAGCAGAGCACATAGGATAGTGACTGGCCCATTGTAGCTGCTGTATTTCAATTCGCTGTTAGGCCAGAAATATGTGGGTTCTTTACCCTGAGGAAAGTTGGACTTCAACTGCCAGGTATATGGACATGACCAAAATAGACAAGAGCTACTTTTCTGGTGAGTGCAAGAGAATCAGGATGGTTTCTCTAAAGAAATAAACCCGCCTTTGATTTGCCCAAAGAAATTGTTCCCCTTCTGTTTCCATGATATTTTATTTATACCTCTTTTAGGAAACTTATCACAATATACTACAATTTACCAGCTCATTTATCCTTCTTTTGACTACTTGACTATAAACTTTTAGAGGACTTGTCTGTAATTTCAGAACTCCTTAGCCTAGTGAATGACTAAGAGTTGGGATGCGTTAAATTTTTGTTGGATTCAGAGTCACCAGTGGTAGAGGATGAAAATAACTCATCAAGCCAGTGTCTGTAGAGATTGGTCTTAAGAGTAGAATATGAATTCTTATGATTTTTAAAGTCTCATTAGCTTGACTTAAAACACAAGGAAGGGAAAATAATTTACTGCCAGTTTCCATCTTTCAGTTGACAGATATTTGTTCCATGGGACATTGACTACCCATCTCTTCTGGGCTCATAGGCAAGTTCTCTGGCCTCACCTACTTTAAAGAAGCCCCAAGGCAGCAGGCTAGAGGCCCTGTTAGGATTTGTCCTTGTAAAGTGGTTCAGAGCCCACCTAACAGAGGTGGTTGGATTGGAACAATTAGCCAAAGGCCCCAGATTCAGCTAATACATTGACACATTTGAAGAAGAGCCCTTCAGAGTTTAAATGAGTGGTAAAATACAGAAGAACACTTGATTTGAGATTCTAAATCCCCATAATAATTTTTGGTGTCAAACTTTGCTTTCCAGGAAATAGAACTATCACTTTCTTTATGCTGTTTGAAAGCTGATAAATCTTGAATTTCTTTCCCAAGCCATCTCAAATGTGATTAGATGGACTCTGTTGAAATAATGGAAAATGCCATATTTGCTCTGTTGAAGACATTGTCTATGAGAGGTTCCCTACTTCACTCATCATGAGGAACACTAAATGAGGTCATGTATGTGCATACACACTGCAATCTGGAAAATTCCACAAATATAAACAATAACAGATTCCTCAGGAAGAAGAGATATTACATTAAATGAAAACAATGTTAGCCTTTAATCTGAAAGTCAATTTTAGCATGTAGGAGGATACCACACAGCTAAGGTTGATTTTCTGCGGTAACTACTCCAAGTTTTATGAACTTAAAAAGTCTGAGGAATTTCAGCACTCAAGATTTTCTGGATGAGACTCTGGGGGCAGAAACAACTTTTCCACAATCTTTTTGAAACTTTGTCACAGTCAATGGTTTCCATAAATATACCCTAAAATGTAAAAGTAAGAGGGGTATTTTCAATTTGACAAATATTTATTGAACACTAGAAACTATGCTAGGTGCTAGTAGCATATAGAGACATACTCCTAGAAATTATCCCTTCAAAGATTTCAAGGAAGCAGTGAGTAGCATTTGAACTAGACTTTGAAGAATGAGTGGGATTTTCTTCCACAGGTAAACTACAGAGAAGAAGAGGGAAAGATGTTCCAGAAGGAAAGCCTAGTACAGGCAAAGACAAGGAGATACAAAGTGGTAGGGTTGATTTGGAAGCTTGAACCAAGGAAGAAAAGGCAGGGTAGCAGGCACAGAACAGGACTAACTCTCAAGCGCCTAAGCAATCTTGCTAAACTTTCCACAGGTTCTAAGCTCAAAAGTGACCTAGAATTTCTCCTTCCTTCAGCATAGTCTTCCTATGTTTACCAACAAATACAGCCTGTCAATAGCCTTTTGTTCTTTCATCTTTTAATCAGGTCATATGGGATCTTTAGACCTCAACAAACCAGAGAGTAGAAAGCTGAAAAACATTTCCAGACAATAACAAGTTTGGTTATGGAGTAGTGCCATTTTTATAAGTTCTTCTGGTTCCAGCTGTTTATTTATGAGCTTCACAGCCAGAAAAAAACTTAATTGCCACATCATGCCTTCCATGTCTCTGAGAATTTGGATGCATATGAGAATTCGGATGCATAAGAACACAAGCCCCTGGAAAATCATTTAGGATGTGAAAGAGCCAGAGGACTCCAAAGTCTTCAGACTTTTCCCTGAGTTTCTGATCGAGGCATTCATGGTGAAGGGTATTAGCAGAAGGGGGAGGTCCTTGGCAATAGTGTGTAAAGAGCAGTCTCATGAACACTCAGTTTTCCTAGAATCCTTTGTTGATCCTGAGCCAAAGATCAGGGCAGAACATCTTCGTAATGGCCCAAAGGTGACAAATGATTAATAGCTTAGGCACAGTTACTTTTGCTCTTAGGAGAATCACGAAGTTAAAAGAAATAATGATAATACAATGTACTGTTTACTTAATGATAGTAATTTATTTATCATGGCTACAATTTGTAGAACATTGTCTACAAGCCAGACTCTACATTAAGCATATCATATGCATTATCTCATTTATTCCTTTCAACATCTCTAGAAGGTAAATTATATTATTATTACTTCATCAACAGATGTGGAAACTGAGTATGGTCTAGACTGTAATGGTCAGTGAAGATTTCATTTGTTCAACATTTCAAAGCTCAGCTGTAGTTAAGTGAGACCATGTAACTAACATATTCTGGCCAATGGACTCTGTGCAGAAGTGAAATAATTTTTCAGAATTGAGCCCATGAAAAGCCCATATGCACTCCATCCCATTTCCTTCTCTTCCTCTGAGCTCAGATCATTAAGGAGGGTAGGAGTGCCACAGAAACTACGGTTGTTCGAACCTCCATCAGGATGGTCCTGTGAGCGACTGTGGGGAGCAGAGCCTTCTCATAGCCTTGGGATATATATGTACCAAGAGTAAGAAATATGCCGTTGTTGTGTTAAGCCACTGAGACTTGAGTGTTAATTTATTACTGCTGCATAATCTAGCCTATGTTGATAACACAGTGAAACCCTAAGAAGTTTCGTAACTTAACCCGAAGTAACAGATCTTGTCAAGTAATTGAGTTAAAACTAAAATCAAAATTCCTGATACCCAGGCAAGTTTTTCTACTATACAAATTCAGATCTGACTGTGGTAAGGGCCATAGTTTCTATTGCATCATTTACCATGTGTGTAGGAATGACTCCAAACACCTATCCATGAAAGACCCAGCCCATATGGGATGTCTTTCAAAAGCAGCTAATAGATTAGCTCTGACAGGGAAGGCTGGTTAGAGGCAGATGTGAAGACTGAATTCCCAAGCAGACCCTGCATGTGACAACGCTGAAATTTCATGAAAATCAGGGTACAAGCAGAGGGATTGCCTAATAGCTTCACAATGTGACATAAATTTACCATAATTGAAGGCCTGGCCCTCAGGCTTACCCAATTTGGTCAGCAAACCTGGTACAGATTCATTGCTCTAGGTCCAACTTGGAGTATTCAACCCACAGAACACTTAAGCCAGAAATCTAACTTGTCAATTGATAATAAGAAATAGGACTGTCACAATGATTTTTCTGTCTTAATTAATTAGTGTATATTCACAGTTGACATGATTGATCACTCATTCATCCTTGAAACAGATTCTTGACCTAGCTTCTGGGATATCTCACTCTCACTCTCTTGGCTGTGTGTTGGTTTTTCCTTCCTCACTAGATTCCTCATTCAGATTCCTTTATTGATTCCTCTTCACCTCCCCATCCTTAACATGGAATCCCCCAAGGCTCAGCTCCATGAATTTCTCTTTTCTTTCTGCACATTTCCCTGGTAATTTCTGTCAGCCTCCTCACTTTAAATTGCATCCACATGCTGATGACACTCAACCTCACATCTCCAGCTCTGACTTTAATCTTTAACTCTTGGCTGTCTGTTCAATATCTCCACTGGGATATCTATTAGATGTCTCAAAATGAACATGTCCAAAGCTGATCTCCTGATCTTCACCAACAAACAAGCTCCTCCTGCAATTTCACCATCATAGTTAATAGGACACCATCATTAACCCACAGCCTTAGACATCCTTAGATACCCTCGACTCCTCAGTTTCTCTCACATTTCCTACCTTCCAACAAATCCCACTTTTCTGTCTTCAAATAGAGCCAGAATTCAACTGTGTGTGTGTGTGTGTGTGTGTGTGTGTGTGTGTGTGTGTGTGTGTGTGTGCGTGCGTGAGATCACACATATTGCTACTATCCAAGTCCAAGTCACCATCATTTCCTTCCCTGGATCACTCCAATAGCTTCCCAAATAGTTTCCCTTTCACCTTGGCCTACTCCCTCCCTCAAACTCTTCCCAACACTGAACTCACAGCGATCATGTTGAAACCCTTCTCATATCACATCCCTCTTGTTCAAAACCTTCCAATGGCTTCCCATCTCACTCAAAGAAACAGTACTCATTGTAATAGTCTATCAGGTCCCATGCAATTTCATTGTCCCCCATTACCTCTCTGATCACATTTCCTACTTCTTTCCCCTCACTCACTCTGCTCTAGTCTCTCTGGCATCCTTGTTATGCCTGGAACAAGCCAGGCCCATCACACCTCAGAAATATCATACTGCACACTTTCTCCAAGTCTTTACTAAATTGTGACCTTTTCAAAGAGGCTTTTCCTGCTCACCCAACCAAAACTTGAAATACCTCCAGTACTTCTGATGCCCCTTCTCTGCTTTAATTTTTTCATGGCACTCATCCACAATTGAAATACTATGTCTTGTGTACGTGTGTGTCTCCACTACAGTAGCTGTAAGCTTCATAACTGGAATTCTTGTTTTATTAATTCACCTCTGTATCTCTAATACCAAAGCAAATAACCTTGAAACACAGTAGATATTTGGTATTTATCTTGAATGAATGATTATTCTACAAGAGACATATCCTGCTGAACTATGTTCAGAAAGTTGCTTGGTTGAGTACAGATTTGAGCGAAGGAGGATATCTGATGAGCCAAATATTTTAATGACATCATTTTAAAACAGAGAGATACCTGTCATTGGGACCAGAGTGTTACAGACTGTGTGGCCATGGATTGTCTACTGCCAAAGTTAGCTCTCCTCACCTCCATGGCTAATGAAATAATTCTCCTGACAAATGGATGTATACTTTTGTTCAAACATATTGCTGTCACTACTAGTTATTAGCCAAAGTTTGCTTTGGTGTAGGAACTATTTTGCCTCTTCTATAGAGTCACATTGCATCTTTTTTTGGTGCTGATTGCAAACTCTCAAAGAACAACTCCCAATTTTGAAGTTTTTGAGAGCACTGTCCCTTTGTGAAGCAGGGAGTGTTCATGACTGAGTCTTTCACCTCTTCTTACACCCTGGACATCACTCACCAAAAACATAAGGTCATCAATTGTATAATTGCCAAATCCAATGGTTATTTTTAGTCCCAATCTAATTTATTTCTTTTCTGGATGGGATGCTCTTTTGAAGCTCCCTTCTTTTCAAAGTTCTGAATCCCCTTGGCTACTGTGACTCCACACTCTCTCATTCTTCTCCTGTCTCCCTGGTCTCTCATCTGTCTTCACCTGATAAATGGTTCCATCCTTACATCACTGATTGTCTTACTCTTAACAAAAACAAAATGAAACAAAATTTAAAAACAAAATTAGCATCATCAAGCAGATACTTCATAAATATGAACCTTAGTTGCGAACATTTTTCCTCACTGAAAAACATTCTAAATGCGTGCCCTACTCAGGTCAACTTTGTCTTAAAGAACAAAAACAGTGGCTGGAAGTCTCTGCTTCTCATTATAGGCTTCCTCCTAAGAGAAAAGTACCATAAATACATTTTTTTTCCTTGATCCTGGGGTAGGGGAGAAATGGGTTAAAGACAAATTCAGTAACTAGGGGGCACATCAAAGAGGTTATCAGGAATAATATGTAAACTCCCATGCTACAGTAGAGAGGAAATTAATGAAACGCCCAGTGAGGAATCCAGAATAACCAGTACTGAAGAGCTATAAAAGCCTCCCAAGTCAGGATGGACCCCAAAACACAGCAGGTAGTGTTTGTTATCAGTTTTTTGTTTGTTTGTTTGTTTGCTGTGTAACAAACACCACAAAATCTAATGGCTTAAGACAACAACCATTTATTCACAATTTTGTGGGTCAGAAATTTGGGCTTGAATCAGCTGGGATGGCTAATATCTCTTCCAGGTGTTGTCATCTTTGCTTGCTCATGTTTTTGTAGTCAGCTGCTGGTTGATGGACTCATTTGATATTCTGCTGGCTATTGGTGGAGACAGTGGATAGAACTAGGCCATGTGCTACTCATTATCTATCAGGCTAACCAAGACTTGAAGTGCGGAAAGTGAGGGCAAGCCCCAATGCATGCACACATTTCAAGATTCTTCTTTGCATCATGTTTATTATTGTCCCATTGGCCAAAGCAAGTCAAATTGGTAAGTCCAGAGTCAGTGAGGAAGGGGACTACTCAACCAGTGTGGATTCAGGGAGGGTGATTATAGTGGGTATATTTTTTAGGTTTATTTATTTTGAGAGTGCAAGATGGAGGGAGGGAGGAAGGGGAGGAGGGAAGAGAGAATATGAATGTGCAAGTAGGGGAGCAGCAGAGAAAGAGGGAGAGGGAGAATCCCCTAATGTGAGGTTCAGTCCCATGAACCATGAGTTCATGACCTGAGCTAGGGAGCTAAAGTTGAATACTTAACTGACTGAGCCCCTCAGGCACCCCCATAGCAGACATTTTTAAAAGAACATAGGGTTACTTAAGAACAACGAGTTCAGAGTCCCCATACTACTATTCTCCTCAAAGTAAGTTTTTCATTATAAGGTTAACACAAGTAGAAGAGATTTCTTGTGTAATTTTTCAGAAAAACATATTCCTCTAAATTCTTGGATTGCAAGTTACTTGTTCTTCAAATGTTCCACAAGATAAGCAAACATGTCTAATAAATTTCAACTTGACAAACGAGTGATGACTTGCAATGTGAGTATGTCAAGCCAAATGTCATATGATCACAAAAGAGCCAATGGTTCCTCTTTCTCTCTCTCTCTCTCTAGTTGTAGGACTATGGGTGATCATCTTCCATGCTTGGATACTCAGTCTTATGCTGCAGTGGTTTGGCAGAAATCAAATTTTTCAGAATGTTGGAAGGTGCCCACAACTGGCACTAGTGTATTTTTTGTCACTTCAAAGCATCTATGGACAGTTCTTTGCTTTTCCATATAAGAGTAAGTGTAGGAATACTTTGCTTCATTCTTGGTCAGGCAACCTGCAGATATTGACGCTTTCCTCTGCTGCCTTATTGCCAGTTACATTACATACAGTATGTGACAAGAGCTTATTAATATTGTACTGTAGTCAACATCCTTGCAGATGTATAGCATGGCCCCCATGCAGAAAAAGGTTGAAAATAATAGCAATAAGAAGGAGATGATTACACTGGAAGTTAAGAAGGAAGTCATTGAGAACTACAAACAAGGTATGTGAGTGGTTGAAATTGCAAACTTTTATAAGAAGTCTACATCGGTATCTTGTCTGCAGAGGAGGAGGACAAAAAAGCAGAGGAACCTCTTACTTCAAATGAGATTAGGGAGATGTATCCCACAAAAGTGGGAAACAGTGCAAAATTTTGTAGAAAAGCACCACCCAAATAAAGCTGTAGCAGCACAAGGAATTAATCTGCTTAATGACAATGCAAGGTCACATTGCCACAAAGTCCTCAAAAGGAAGCAAAATCAAGTGTCATTGGATAGGTTCCTTGTTAAAGTTGCACAAAAAGAAAAAGATTCCATTGAGCCAATAGACGGCAGTGGTTCCGTTAGTGATAGTGAGAGTCGTCCCACAGTCACCCTCCTCTCTCATCTCCCTCACACCAGCCACGAAGGTTTTCAAAGATACAAGCAGGTTAATGTGTTTTTCTTTATATTTTGTATTTTCTTTATTATTTTATATTATATTACAGTATTGTAATCATTTTTATATGAATATTTTTGGGTTGTGGAACCAATCTTCTGAATTTCCATCACTTCTCATGGGGAAATTTGCTGTGATATACAAGTGCTTTGGATTACAAGCATGTTTCTGGAATGAATCATGCTCACAAACCAAAGTTTTACCATATTTAAGACAGCTTTTTTATTCTGCACTGTTTATTCACTGTTGTCTCTCTAGTATCCTTTCCTTTAGAGAACCGTTTTTCTCCTATTCAGTGGTTCTGGTGGGATTTTCAGTTATAGTGCCAAATCCTAGTCCCTTCCACCCTGTGCTCATGACTCAGGTCTGATAAGACTCAGAGGCTGGTCCAGAAATGAACACATGACTAATGGAATGAATCAGATGCCTTCCTTGGTAGTAATAGAAACATTTGGGGTTGGTTGGAGGAGGGGAGGCATGGCAACAGGAGGAATGAAAGCCTTTTTCTGCTGGAAGATAGTAATCTGGAGCTGAAGTGAGTAGCCCTATTTCTCAGCACACAGGAAAATTATTCTGCAGAATGAAACTAATCAGAAAAAAACAGCTAAAGACAGGGGAGGCAGCAACCCAGTGGTATTTAATTCTGGTTCTAGTTTGTGAGGTCCTGGTTCCTACAGAAATTCCTTCTATGCTGCTTTACCCCAACATCTTTTTCTGATAAGTGACTCAATAAACTCCTTTTCCCTTAAGCTAACGTGAGTTGTTTCCATAATTTGCAACCAAGAACTCTGACTGATTTGAAACCCTATAATAGTTATTAAATAAACTCATCTTCTCATTCTGATCCAATCACCACCTTCAGCTGTCAACTCTTGAATGCTTCAAAACTCCACTGGAGAAAGTGGTGTCATAAAGGGGACATAGAGGAGGAAAGAAAAGGAGCCTGAAGAAAATGAATGGACCACTGGGATAAGGAAATCTATGGAATGAAAAATTACCACTCAGAATGGCCTGACAGAAGAGAAAGGAGACAGATAAATGGGGGGCTCTTGGCAGCCAGGGAAGTAAATGAAAGGATAAGAAAGATGACCTCAAATCTGAAGAACAGTATTACCTGAAACACTCATAGGAGTAAGAATTCAGAACAATGGCTTTGGGGTTGTCAGTGGTCGTCTTTCGAAAAAATATACTTAGGATCATCATGAGAAAGAAAAAACAAAGGTAAGAGTGATGAGCAAGCTACTGTACGGCACATTAAAATGAAAAATGGCTTGTGAGGAGAATTACTTCTTGATAGAAGCACAGCCCTGTTACTTTTAAATTTTGGTATTCTATCAAAAATCCATTAAGATGATATAGGTTTATCCTCACACAGAAGCAATATTATATGCAGCTTTCCCCAAAGGATCATATTGTAAAGTATAATCTACGGCGATTATGTTTCAACTCTGTTCCCTTTGGTATACAACTAAATTCCTTTTTGAGCTGCCTATCTTGTTTTCTAACACCACTCTCAATTTCTTCTCCCCAACTTTTACATGTGTTTGACAATGTTTCCCACAATCTCAGTACTGGGTCCAGACCAAAGTTTACTTTCAAACACATCCTTGTTCCTTCCAGAGCCCTTACCATTATGACACATGCACGACATAAATATTCTGCCAAACTGATTTTCAGTATGTGTGCTATCATCTGTGATTTGTGCACAATGCTTTACCTGGAGAGGAGAGGGTTGTTGGGAGGCTAAGGGAAGCATGGCTGACAGCGGTTATCAACAACCCCCAACCTACTCTAAGTACAGCATCTTTGCTTATACTACAAATTTCCTTGAGCATGAAATCATATATGCAGAAATGCTTTGAAAAGTAACTTTAAGTTGAAATGAGTCACAATTATTACTTATAAGGTATTTCCCCCCTTTATTTGTTTACTCAGTGTAGTTTATTTCCAAATTATGTGGAAGCGTTTCATGACTAGTGACCTGCTAGACCACAGTGGTCCCACCTCATCTGTCCACAAGAGGTAAAGCCTGGCATCATGGCGTCACATCCAGAGCTAGCTCCCTCCAGCTTCATTCAGCTCCCACTAACCCCACTCCACTCACTGGTTCCAGCCTCAGGCGCCCTGACCTGGACAAGATATGTATTCAATAAAACAGATATGAATATGAAGAAAGGAAGTATTATGGAAACAAATGGCAGAATGAGAGCCGATCTGGAGCTCAGGGGAGAAGTGGGAGGACGCTCTGGAAAACAGAAAAGCTTCACAGATTTGGTGAGAAGCCTGGGGCTGGGAATCATAAGATCACAGATCTGCCACTTATATGCTCTGTGACTGGACACGTGACTGCTGCTCAGTAAAGAGTGACTGAATAACCAAAGTTAATTCAAATATGAAAGACATGGAAGTAAGTATCTACTATAGAGTGTTGTTGTAAAGGTTAAGTAACATGTAGTAAATGAATAGGAGAGTCCCTGACACAGAATTATTGCTCAATAAAGAGTATCTACTACTACTGCCATTATCATCATCCCAAAAATGATGACAGAAAACTTACCCATGATTCCCTTAGTTGACCCAGATGACAAGGTATTCAACATTATAACTGATGTAAGTGATATAAGTAATAGCAAATAAATCACAAGAAACTCCAAGTTTTTCATTTTTGCCTTGGGACAAAAAGGAAATGTAATCCCAATATAGGCCATCATGATCTTGTTTTAGAATGTTTTTTTCAGGAAAAAAAAAAAAAAAAAGAAAGCCAGTTCTATGAAATTAAGTCCATAGTGGAAAAATGAGGTCTAGGACCCAGGAAACTAATGTTCAAGCCCTGATTTTGTCTCTAACTAACTCTTCATACATTTTGGTTCTTCAGATGAAGAAGCTGGAATCCAAGAGAGAAAGTGACTTCTCAAAAATAGTGAATGCTTTCTAGTCCCTTTCAGTGTGAATCAGGAAACGGTTCTGTGAGTTAGCCGAGGGGTGGTGGGAATCAACATGGATATGGTCTCCTGAAGCCCTTTTGTTGCTCCAGGAAAAAACCAAAATGATATGGCCAAATTGGTGAATCACCTGATACTGCATTTATGACAAACTCCACATGGACCTTTTCCACCTGACTGCAGGAGCATTAAGGGAACATGAAGTCTGCATTCCGTAAGGCGGTGCCTCAAAGAAGTATCAACAGTGATATCAGTGATTTCCTGGTCAGAATAATCTGGAGAATTCTAAAAATGACAGATTCCTGGGGGTGATTTCTGAAGATTCTGACTCAAGGCAGCTGTGGTGTAGCCCAGAGTCACGTATTTTTAAATAGCTTCCCAAATGTTGATAATGGGCATCCAGATTTGAATCACAAACTCAAATTCCTATGGGGACCCCGGCAAATCAGCTTAAAAATAAAGTTTTCTAGGTCCATATTTCACTTTCCCGCTTTTGAGATAGAAGTGAATTTAAAAATTGTTCTCCTTTCCTCTTTTAATTCCACTATAAGAAAAACAGGACAAAGAGAATAATAAGTGGCAACTGACACTCAGCCTTAGCTGGGGAAGAATAGGGGATGGTAGAAAGAGCAACAATCTGGAAAATATACACTCCATTTAGGAAAAGTACAGTACTCAGCCCTAGAGAATTGTTGCCTGGCAGTAACGCATGCCCTAGACAGCCAGACCTTTTCATTCAAAGGGGGGTAATGTCAGGAGTCTGAATTTTGACGTGAAATTTGCAAATTTCTTTTTTTAATGTTTGTTTGTTTTTGACAGAAAGAGCATGAGTGGGGGAGGGGCAGAGAGAGGGGGACAGATGATCCAAAGGGGGCTCTGTGCTGACAGCAGTGAGCTCGATGTGGGGCTTGAACTCGTGACCCGTGAGATCACGACCTGAGTTGAAGTCAGATGCTCAACTGACAGAGCCACTCAGGCACCCCTGAAATTTGCAAATTTCCAAATGTTGGAAACTCATGAGTTATTGTATAACATTGTTTGAAAGAAACAAAACCTATGTGCAGAATTCAAAGAGCCAATGGGCCACAAATTTGAGGTATCTTATCTGGATTTGCACACTTACTTCTTCCTATAGCAGGAAGCACAGGACAGTGGAGGCAGTAGTCCTAGGTTAGCTCCCTGTTCTAGCTCTGTACTCAGTTGGCATTAAACCTGTCTGAGCTCAGATATCTCATTCAGAAAATAGGAGCAAGAAAAACTTGATGTGGATAACTGCTCCAAGGATAAATAAGATTATAAACTGTAAAATGTTAGCTATCAATACTATAGTTAAAACAGACAACAGAGTCTCATGCAGTAAAATGTTCTTAGGTAACAGACTGAAAAGTTGTCTGCAGGTTGATGCTGGAAAAATTTGTGTCAGAGAGTTTTGTGTCCAGAAAATGACAAGATCAGAGACTTCAACTCAGCGCGGCCTTTGCTCCTGGTCTGATTTTGTTTCCATCCTCTCTCGGTCAAATGGTGAAAGCTGATAGCTTGTCTCAGCAGGAGTCTGCAAGGCTTGGATGCCGGATTCCTCAGGTCTCCTGGCATTATCACCTGCCGCAGCTGGAGGGAACGTGGACAGAGAAGGAGGAGTATTGGGAGGGCAGCAGCAGACTTAGAGGCAAATGAGAGGATACAGGACCTGTGCCCTGAATACAATGAATTCAAAGACAGAGGATGGAATGGGTGCTGATTCAATGTGAGGAGGCTCCAAGCCCAGAATATCAGATTTAAAGCTATTTCACTGATGTGGAAAGTCATCTTGGCACCAGCTGATAAGTAAAGTAGAGGCGTATCTGTCATCAGCTAAGACTTGCAGAAAAGTTTCAGGCCCCCAAACCCAGTAAGCACTTCTGGTGGAAGCTGTCAAGTCAGACCGATAAACTGCTGGGCTACTGCAGTTTATTGAGCCTGAAATGAGTGTAGAAGGCCAGATTCTCTCAGAGTTAAGTTACATTCTCACATATTCCAGCTGAGGAAGAGCTGCTGTCTTGTCTCTTCTAGAGGTGACTTCAGGAATTATACAAAGTTTAACTAAAACAGAAACTCTGGACCTATTTCTTGCCATGAACACCTTTAACTATCTGTTGAAACCTAATAGACTATTTGTCAAAGTAATATTTGTAAATGCTCCAAATAAAATATATGAATTCAAAGGCAACTACATTGAAACAAATTATCAAAATATTAAACATATTTGTGAAATAGGGGGCACCTGGGTGGCTCAGTCTGGTTAAGCATCTGACTCTTGATGTTGGCTCAGATCATGATCTCCTGGTCATGAGATGGAGCCCTGCTTTGGGCTCAGTGCTGAGTGTGGAGCCTGCTTGGGATTCTTTCTCTCCCTCTCTCTCTGCCCTGTCCTTGCTCAAGCTCTCTTCCTCTCTTTCTCTCCCTCAAAATAAATAAACTTTAAAACAAAGATATGTGTGAAATAGTAATAATAGCAGCATTGTAAACTAGGCTTCACACCCAGTGCCGAGCCCCATGCAGGGCTTGAATTAATAATTCTGAGATCAAGACCTGAGCTGAGATCAAGAGTCGGACACTTAACTGACTGAGCCACCCAGGCACCCTAATAGTGCTTCTTTATTAATGAATTAAGCAACTAGAACTAGCAATAAGTCTAAGAACTTCCATAATTAATGTATTGATGGGTAGTAATGAGGATCTACAATATGTTGAGATATTTATAGCAAATAAAGGCTACTAACAGTGCTCTGCAAAATGAGCCCTAATAAAGACAGACATAGTGTTAGGGGAAACAGGAAGAAAAAAATTAACTCTGCCTAGGGAGGGGTAAGCCAGGTAAAGGAGAGGAGAGTGAAGGGGTGAGCAGGAGTTCCCAAAGAGAAGCGGGGAACGGCAATCAGCTCTGGAGACTGAGTAGCAAGATGGGGTTGATGCTCAGACATAAGGATGCTTATAACCAGAAGTTTCAGAAAGGTAAGTTGAGATCCATTTGGGAAATTCAGAATTTGACCTTCATACTTAAGGAAATCAGAATCCACAAGAGGCATTAAGAAGGGCATTGTGTGGGGTGCCTAGTTCAGTTGGTAAGCATCCAACTCTTGATCTCAGCTTGAGTCTTAACCTCAGGATTATGAGTTCAAGTTCCGCCTTTAAAAAAAAAAAAGGCATAATGTGATCCAATTTACATGTTAGTAAAATTGGAAGCCATGTGGATTTCTTAGGAGGAAGGTACAGTGACTGAGCGCAGACAGTGAGATCATCAGGTACACTCCATGAGCAGCTTGCTGTAAAGACCCAGGCAAGAGAGGAAGAGGAACCAAACTTGGGAGGCCATAAGAATGAAGAAGAGGAAATAGAATCTTGTAAAAGATTTTGAGATAGACTTGAGGAGTAAGAGAAAAGGAGATGTGAAAACAATTTCAGGGTTTCTAATGGGTGCTATTAAGATAAGTGGAGAGTACAACAGAAAAAGTAGAACTGAGAAATCAAGGTAATTAAGCAGGTTAGGAAGATGCTGACTTTTAAGTGTCTATGGATCATCTAGGAACAACTGTATATTCAATAACTGGAAATATACAAACAGAAAAAGGGTAGTGATAAGCGACAATGAAAATCAACAATGTGTTAAATATGTGTATCAGCCATATTGTTATATGAAAATGTGTGTGGTTTCTATTATTGAGGAAATCATACATATTGCTGATACTCCTATGGTTTGCTCCCCATATTTGTAATGGAAGGAAATCTATATCTCAATTAAAAGTTAGTAAAGATGTAATCTTTTTACCTTCCAGGCTCAGAGATCACTTAGAAGGAAAAGCTCAAGTTAAAAAACCCTATATATTAGGTGATAGACCCTGATTCAGCTGTCCCCTCTCTCCCTCCCTCAGCCGACAGGCAAATGAATATAGCTCCTCAAGTAATTTACTTTGGAAAACTACAAATTTTTGTTAGACAAAATATTTGTAAAGAGGGTAGATCTCATCTAAATATGTAAGAGGTATTTATTTTCTACAAAGTAAATTTCAATTTCAAGACTCCATATGACCAAGTTGGTAAGAAACCCCAGGTCAGCCATTCTTGGTCATTCTCCTATTCAACCAGCTTTGGGAATTTGCCATAATTTCTCAGTCTCCTATCATCCAGGAGGAGAACTGTGGGTTGATTATCTGTCCACATAGACAACCCATATGCTGTCCATTGTCCTCTTCTGACAGCTCCTTCGGATTGGATGGTTCTCTGTTGCTTAAGACATAGGAATTTTCCTTTAAGTCTGCCTATGTCCTTTCTTCTGAAAGACACCACATGGATATTCCTCTCTAGAACTTTCAACCTCTCCATCATTGTTCTGCCATATATTTTATCCAAGGCCATAAAGTATAGGGAAGGAAAACAGGGGAAAGGGAAAAAATGAGCTATACAGTAAGAAAGTTATTATTTAAAATTATTATCTACTTATATATTTCCAAAATTCCACTATGGAATCAATTCAGAAGAAAATGGATGCATTTTATACTTTAAAAAATCTCTCAACTACATAGAGACTTTATGATTTAACCAAAATTGTTATTACTCAATTTTTTGCCCCACCTTATTCATCAGATTTTATCCCAAATAATTTTAAATGCCATAGGCAAAAAATAAAATCCATTCTCAACAGGCAAAGAATTTTTGTGGATATTAAAAATATGCCACAGAAAGGACCTTCTAAATATGACTCAAAATCTAAATATAATTTAAAAAATTAATAAATTTGACTACATAAAAATGAAAGTGATATACATGGGATAAAAAACACCATAAGCAAAATAAAAACACAAGACAATGGAAAAAGGTTTACAACAATAGGGGCTAATTTCTATACTCTCTGAAGAGCTCCTAGAAGTGAAGAAGGAAAATCCCAATGAGGGAAAAAGATGAAATAGAAAAATGTACAGGAAAGCAAAATACAAATAACCCTAAATATAATACAAGATTCTCAATCCCACCCATAATAAGAGAAAAACAAATTAAAACCTCATGGAGAAACACTGCATCTGGTCACTATGGAGCATCGGTATTGGGTTTATCCTCCTACATGAAATTTTAAAAACATTAAAACTTATGATACAATGGTTTTCAGGACAGTGGTCCCTGAGAGAATGGACACAAAGGAGATGTGCCCTCTGATTGTTCAGGCTTACTGTTTGGAAAGAGCTTCCATGCTGGCACGCAGAGAGAAGAAACCCAGGTAGAGCTTAAGAGTCTCCTTACATTGAGAAGATGGAGCTGGTAGTCCTATGAAGTCAAATGATTAGAATTCACAGTACCGCCTATGAGAAGGGACCTACTCAGAGAGCTTCTGCATTTGGCAGAGGGTCCCCCATAAATCTTCAGCTGAATACTGCTCATTAAATGCATGTGAACAAACTCCTGAGACAGTAGAAATAATCACACAAAAGCAGCAGGGTGTCACTATACCCAGAGATCACAAAGGAAAGGAAATAGTTTGTGTTCCACCAACCACAGTGATAAACCTTGTAATGAAAGGAGACTGGATAGAATCTTCAGAAAATTACTGCCTCTGCAGTGGGGAAGTTAGTCTGATACTAGAGACTTTTTTGCACATGTCTAATAAAGTTTAAAAGCAAGACTTAAAAGGAACAATCTATTTCCAAGGAACATAACTGCATCCCACTGAAAAAAAGAAAAAAGCTCAGGAATACAGGAATACAAAAATATCCAGGATCCAACAACATAAAACTCATAGTGTCTGGGAGCCAATTATAAAATTCCATGCATGTGTCAAAGGAGGAAAATGCAAACATAATGTGTCATAAATTACAAAGATAGAATTAGTGGACAAAATCATTAAAAACTGTTATTATAACTATATGCCATATGCTGTAGAAAGTAGATTGAACATGGTAAGTAAAGACACATAAGATTTTTTCAATCTTTTCAGAAGAGAAAAATATAATTATTGCAATGAAAAAATTCGCTAGGTGGAATTAGCAGATTATTAGACACTATAAAAGTAAGATTAGTGAATTTGAAGACCTAATAATAGAAAGTAGCTGAAATGAAAGAGAAAAAAATGGAAAAAATTGAATAGAGCACCAGTGTGCACTGAAGAAAATTTAGGCAACCTTTTATAGAAATTTCCTGATCTAAAGAAAAAAGTGGGGGTGTCGGGGGGTGCTCCTGGGTGGTTTTTTCAGCTCTAATGATTTTGGCTCAGGTCACCATCCCAGGATTGTGGAATCAGACCCCACATTGGGCTCCTTGCTGAACGTCAAGGCTGCTTGAGAATCTCTCTCTCTCTCCCTCTGCCCCTTTCCTCCCCTACTCACTCACCCTCTCTCTCTCACTCTTTCTCTTTAACTCTTGCAAAAAAGAAAATATCCCAAAAGGGGGGGGGGTGGGCAGAAAATATATGGGAATATAAGGGTCCCAAGTTTCCTAAATGTGATAAAAACCATAAAGACCTCAACAAGCCCCAAATGTAAGAAACATGAATCCTGCTCCAAGGTCCATTACAGGTAACTGTTTACAGCCATGGACAAAGAGAAAAATCTTAAATATAGCCAAAGAATAAAGACAAACTATGTAGAAAGGAATCGAGATAAAAGCAGCAGGATTTTCACCAGAAACACAGCAAGCCAAAATTCTTTACAGCCTGCAAGAAACCCACTTTCACTACAAATACAGAAATGGATTAAAAGTAAAAGGATGAGAGGCGCCTGGGTGGTCAGGTAAGCATCTGACTTCAGTTCAGGTCATGATCTCATGGCTCATGGATCCGTGTCCCGCTGGGCTGACAGCTCAGAGCCTGGAGCCTGGTTCCAATTCTGTGTCTGTCTCTCTGTGCCTCTCTCCCACTCATTCTCTCTTTCAAAAATAAACTTTTTTTTTTTAATTAAAAGAAAACAGACTTTCTTTTTTTAAAAAAAAGTAAAAGGATGGGAAAAAATATAACAAGCAAACAGCAATCAAAAGAAAATGGAAGTAACTATATTTAATATCTGACAAATTAAACTTCAAGGCAAAGAATACTACCAGGGTCATTTCGTAAGGGTACAGTGGTCAATTTATCAAAAGGATATAGAATTCTACATACTTATGCATGTAACAACAGAGCTTAAGAACACAAGTAAATCTAATAAAGCTCAAAAAAATAACAAATCCACAATTATAGAGAATACATCACCTCTTGCATAAAAAATGTGAGAAAAAGTAGACAGAAAATCATAAGGATATGAAAGACTTGAATAAAGACTACTAGTTAACCTGATCTAGATAATATTTACAGAACTCCTCAAACAACAGAATACACATTCTTTCCAAACATATATGAAACATTTGTCAAGATAGACCATATTTTTGGTTACAAAATAAGACTCAATAAACTTAAAAAGATATAAAACACACGACACTCTCTGATCACAAGCTCATTAAATTAGAAATCAACAGAAAATGTGATGAATGCCTGTAAGTCTTTTTGATAACCCAAGAGTCAAAGAAGAAATCAAAAGTAAAATTAGAAATTATTCCTAACTGGTAAAAAGAAAACACAGATCATTAAAGTTTGTGGAATTTGGGGCGCTTAGATGGCTCAGTTGATTAAGCATCTGACTTCAGCTCAGGTCATGACCTCCTGGTCTGTGGTTCAAGTCCCTTGTTGAGGTTGGTGCTAAAACCTCGGAACCTGGAACCAGCTTCAGATTCTGTCTCCCTCTCTCTGCCCCTCCCTCACTTGCATTCTGTGTGTCTATCTCAAAAATAAACATTTAAAAAAACTTGAAGTTTGTGGAATTCGGCTATATAAACACATAGAAAGAAATTTATAGGACTGAAGAATTGGTCTGAAATCAAGAACCTAAGTTTTCACCTTAAGAAACTAGGAACAAAAGAGGCAATTGAACCTAACGTATGAATAAAAAAAAAATGTATAAAGATCAGAAAATGATGAGGTTGGAGAAAAATACAGAAAAGCATTAACAAAAAAAGAAAATTTCAGGTCAACTGCCCTCATAAACATAGATGTAAAAATTCTCAAAAAATTGTAGCAAATTGATTCTAACAATATATGAAAAGTACTATAAACAATTACTAAGTAGAGTGTATCCCAGAAATTCAAGGTTAATATTTCAAAATCAATCAGTATCATTCACCATTTTAACAGACATTATCTGATTATTTCAAAAGATGCATAAAATACATTTATTTGACAAAATCTGAAAGGCACTACTGATTTAAAAAAAAATTTTGCAGCAAACCAAAAACAGAAAGGAACCTCCCCTATCTAATAACGGGCATTTACAAAATGTAAAAAATCCATGTAAAAAATCCTAAGAAATACACTTTTAAATGACTTAACAAAGTTGTGGGGTATAAGAGCAATATACAAAAATCATTAGTATTTCTATATACTGCCAACAGATAATCAGAAAATAAAAATTTTTTATATATCTTGGGCAGCAGTGTTTAAAAATGTGAAAATTTGGGATGTATTTGGAAAAAGATGTGCAACAGCTGTGTACAATAAACTGCAAAATATTACTAAGAGAATTTAAAGAAGACATATTAAATAGAGAAATATACTGTGTTCTTAGATCAGAAGAATTTTCACTGTTAAGATGTCAGTTCCTCCCCAAATTGATCTATAGTCTAGAAAGATATGGAAATGCGAAGAACGGAATATAGCTGAAACACGTGTGAAAAAGAGTAACAGTGTTAAAGGGTTTACTCTTTCTGATTTCAAGGGTTATTGTCAAGCTACAATAATTAATACAATGTCATATTGGATCAGAATAGACAAAGAAATCAAGAGAATGGAACAAAGAGTCCAGAGAGAAACCAACACACACAGTCAATTGATTCTTGACAAAGGTGCAAGGGCAAGTCACTGGGAAAAGAACAATCTTCTCAGTAAATGGTGCTGGAGGAACGGACTAACCCCTTACAAAAGGAAAAAAAGAAAAAAGAACTTTAACCTTTACTTCATATCATACACAAAAATTAACTTGAAATGGACCATAGACCTAAGTAAAACTAAAACTAATAAACTCCAAAAAGAAAACCAAAAAGACATTTTAATTTTTTATTCTTTTTATTTATTTTTGAGAGACAGCATGAGCAGGGGAGGGTCAGAGAGAGAGAGAGAAAGACAATCCGAAGCAGGCTTCAGGCTCTGAGCTGTCAGCACAGAGCCCGTCACAGGGCTCGAACCCACGCACCGTGAGATTATGACCTCTGCCGAAGCTGGATGCTTAATCGACCGAGCCACCCAGGCGCTCCAAGACATTTTTAATAATCTGGATTTGGTAAAGATTTTTTAAAGACAAAAAGCATGAACTATAAAAGAATCAACTGAACTTATCTCCATCTTAAAACTTTGCTCTTCACGAATCACTGCTAAACTGAAAAGTCAAACCACAGACTAGGAGAAAATATTTTATATACGCACACATATAACAATAGACTTTATAAGAAACACTTGCAACTCAATAAGACAAACAACCCAATTAAAAATAGACAAAAGATTTAAATAGACACTCTACCAGAGAAGAGAGATTTGGAGAATAAGTACATGAAAAATTGTTCAACATAAGCAACAGTTTCACAGAGAGCAATTGCACACTAATTAAAGCCCCATCTTAATTTCCTGTCATTGTTACTGATTGCCTACATGAAATGAATGTCTTAAGTGAGGTGACATTCAGTCCCGTTGCCTGTTTCACTAGTGCCAAACTACCATTTCACCTGACAGTATTTTTTATTTTTTAATTTTATATTTTTAATGTTTATTTATTTTGAAAGAGAGACAGAGAACGTGTGAACAGGGGAGGGGAAGAGAGAGGGAAAGAGAACCCCAAGCAGGCGCCAAGCTGTCAGCACACAGCCCAACATGGGGCTCGATCCCACGAACTGTGAGATCATGACCTGAGCCAAAATCAAGATTTGAGCTCTTTACCAACTGAGCTACCCAGGCACCCCACCTGACAACACTTTTTTTAAATCTGAATTTTCTTCAATATCATCTGCAGAGACTTAATCCTGCTATTCTGCTGTGAAGATCAAGGGCATGCAACAGGATCTCTCTCAATTTCTCTGTACTTCGAATATCTGCAGCATTACTGGGAATCATCTGTTTGCCCTGTTTCAGCAGCAGTGGCAGACCTCCCCCCTTGTAAGGGGGGCCCCTCCCCTGAAGCTCAGCTCCGTTCCTCTCTCCCTTTACTGACCCACCCATCACCCCCACTCAGGTGTTCCTCTCCCTGTGCTCCTTCCTCTTAGGCTGCATGTCCCTCCACCCACAGATATGCTCCCCCAGCATGGGGGCCCTGCTCCAGTTATCATCCTACATTTGTCCTCCCTTTGAATGAAAATTACTTCTTGACTTCTTATTCACACTTCAGACCAGAGAAATTTGTCTTCTATACCTAACACCCTACTACATTGTATTCAAAATCAGAATGGGTCCTGAGTAGCTGTTGGATCTGATGAGCTTAGAGATAATGTCCATGACTCAGTCTCTCGTTCAGTGAAGATCAACTCATTGCCTGTTATGTGCCAGGCACAGTTCTGCATTTATCAGCAGTTCATAGATGTGCCAGGAAATAGCAAAGCTAAGGACACAGCAGCAAACAAAGACCTCTGCTCTCTTGGGCTTACACGCTAGTGTAGGGAGACAAACCAAAAAGGGAAACAATAACATAGTTAGACAATACATGGCATGTCAGCTATGAGAAATGCTATGGTAAGAAATGAAGTAGGGGTAGGGTATGTAGTGCAGTGCAAGTGGGAGGAATGAAGAGGCAGGATTTTACAGAGAATCTTTAGTGTAAAGTGGTAAGGGGAGAAGATTCTGGAGCCAAAGGACCTGGGTTCATATCCCACCTCTCCCATTTTCTAACTGTGTTTCCTTAGGCAAGTCATTTAACCTCTGGGTGCCTTGGTTTCCTCGTCTGTGCAGAGGGAAGGATGTTTCAACCTATTAATGATTAAATGAATCCACTATGTATTAAATATTAGAACAGCACCTGAGATCACAGTAAGAGCTCATAAAATGTTGGCTATTAACACTATTGTTCATTCACTAAGTGTCTACATAGCACTCGTTAACCCAATAGATGCTATTATGTGTATTAAAATAGGGTAAGATGCATTCCTAACCTCTCAACAAGGAGTCCACACACAAAACACAATACAATGCGGTGCACACCCTCTGATCTTTCAGAGGGGGACATCACACACATATTGTCACTATTTACATAATTTCAAGGTGCTCCAAAAGCATCTGCTCATCCGAGATCTTTCTCTGCCTTCACTACTATCAGGAGAAATATGACTGCCTCCATTGTAGCTGTAGGAGAAGAGACACACATAGAGATCACCTGAATCCCTATCCGGTCCTCAGTGGCTCAGCTTGGAGGTGCAGTTGAAGTCAACTGACAAGTGTACGGGCTCAGAGTATGACCTTTGACATTGCACAGATTTGTATTTGAATCAAGGGATACTACAATTAACGTGACATTGGACAAATGATTTCATCTCCCGGAAGCTCAGTTTTCTCATGAGCAAGATATAAATAATTAATTCTAGCTCCCTCAGTTTCATGCAAGGATGAAATGAAATAATGTAAGGCACTTTGCAAATCATTCAGCCCATAAAAGTGCCCAATAAAATGGCAGCTTTAAAAGAAAACAAGACAAAGCAACACATCTCTCTCAAGTCTGTCAGCTTGTACTTGGGAGTACTATGCATGAAGCCTCCAAGTCGTCTTTAGATTCATGAGAGGACACTACACATAAATCAAAGTGTATAGAAATGAAATACAGGGACTACCCCTGAGTCCATGAGACTGCATTCCTTCTGAAACCAATAATTCCATGAACTTCTCATTTGGTTGTAATCTATAGCGCCAAAAGACCATTTTTTTTATAGAGGTGGGATTTTTCTTTTCTTTTTTTGCTTTTTAGATCTGCACATAAGCTATGCTCGCCAAACATTTCAAAACAACACAAATAGTGCTTTATTCAAAATATGAACTCTTGAAACGTTCTATGTAAACTGGGTTTCATAAATCATCTCCAAGTTTAAGGGAAACTTTTAACATAAAGAATCTTGGGAGTGAATCCTTTCAAAGAAGCAATGGATCGTTGCTAGATTGACTGAGTGTATCTATTTCATCTTCTTTTAATGTATAGACTTTCAAACATCCAGCTGAGCTAAAGTGGCACATGTGACTTGGCCGGAAGCCAGATATCTTTCTCTAAGGGAGGCTAACAGGAGAGACTGTAGGGTGGTGATGCTGGTGGGAAAATAGGTTTCTTTTCAATGGCAGAAACAAAGCTTAGGAAATTGAACTTCCACAATTTTGGGAAAGCTGTTCATAGAAAACTTTTGGGCTGGAATACGTTCTTAGAAATAGGAGTCTGCTCTGAGATTATAAACAATGACCTGGTAGAAACCTCTCAGACCTCAGCACCCTGGAAATAACCGACATCAATAACTTGTTCCTAAATTCCTCCTCCGTGTCTTGGCTTGCAATTGAAAAAGACAGTGTGATTAGTAATAGCGCACATTTGTATCGAGCTGCCTGTGGTCTTCGTGTGTTAGAGAAGACTTCGTGAAAGATGGCAGTGCACTGGTCTGAACCAGCAGCAGCCTGTGTGGGAATCCAATTAAAAGGCAAAATGAAAGATGAAGCCAGATATTTTTAGCAAGTTCCAGCAAGACGTGAAGGTGCTGATGTAGAAATGGATAAGCTGAGCAGGAGACGTGTATTCAGAGTAAATTCTCCTCTAAGTAGCTTTTATGGTTCAGTTAAATGCAGTTGAGGCACCTGCCATTTAAAATAATCTTTTCCAGATCATGTTCTTACTACATTTTGCAACCTGCTAACTTGGATCTTTTTCCCCCATGACTTCTAGAAGCTGCTCTAAATCCCTGAAAGAAAAGGAGAAGGAGGGAGACTTGATTGGGGCAGGCTGGCCGGCTGAGGGAGGGGATAAAGGAAAGAAGCATAATCATTCCCTTACACACAGGAGTTGCCCTGCATCCTCAGGAGCTACACTGGACCCTTCCAGCCAGTGTCCTTCTAGAAATGGGTGGCTGCTCTGGTCACTAGTTGCCCCAGCAATAGCCTGGACCATGTCCATGGGTCTTAGAGCCTGGATGTTTTGATCCTGGGTCCTCTACTCAATAGCTGTGTTACTTCAGGCACGTTGCTTAACATCTGTGGGACCTGCGTCCTTTTGTGTAATACTATAATTGTGATACTATACATAGGACCTTATAACTCTATTGTGCAACTGAAGAAGGTAATACATGCACAGCCCAGGGACAGAGCCTGGCCCAGAGCAAGAGCTCTGCATGTCACCAATAAGCATGGATGCCATTCCAGCAGCCTCAGGGGCCCTTTGCTCCATGGAGGTCTTCTTGGCATGACAAAAAGAGAGGACAATCATAGAGCACTTACTACATACCAGGGAGGCCTGTAATA
>PJEM01006042.1:83162-109284 GCA_004023845.1 Helogale parvula | reverse complement strand
AAAGGATGTGGGATCCCCGAATCACTCCTCAGACGCCACCCCCAGACCATCCAACTCAAGCCGCTGAGACTGTAAAACTGTTTGTCACCCAGCGTCACCTATCCTAATACGTTCACCAAACCGTCCCTGGCGCGCCAGGCATGCGGAGGACGCACAGGAGACTCAGGCCAAGGCAGCACCTGCGTAGTCAGCAGGTCAGGAAGAGCAGATCCAGCGCAGTTCTGCACCCGGCACGCACAGGCTAAGCACATGATGAGAGCTCCTGCATGTACCCCCAGGCTCCACTCACATTCCCTGCTTCTAAAAACCTTACTGTGTAGGTTTACCTTCCTGAAACACTAGATGAGGTAAGGGGGAAAAAAAAAAAAAAAGGAAGGAGAGAAGCTATCCTGAGACTCCCGAGGACAATCCACAAGCAAATGAATAGGGGAAAAAAAAAAAAAAACCACTTAGCTGTGTGCTACCTGGTAGGCAAAGCAAAAAGGGAAATATGCTGGGCCACAGAGCTCTCACCAACCAGGGAAAACATACTGGCTCACAATGAGAAACAAACTCTGACCCTGCTAAGAGCTCTAAGGGAATGCTTCCCCGGGGTCTCCACGTGAAGGAGTCGGCGTCTGGGCAGGAGGCAGCAGGAGGAGGCCAAGCTTCCCCCAAAGCTGTCCCTGCCTGTGGCCCAACCGGCTCTTGACCGCGGCGAGCTCTGAGTAATCAATCCTTCATCCTTGGTAACGTGAACACGGCAGCAGCGTGATAATGACAGGAAATATTTACACACCGTACCACTGACGGTTGTTTGGACCATCTGGCTACTGGATGCAGTAACTATTGTCAGACACGTGCCCATCCACGAGTGCTGTGCCTTGGTCCCCACGGAGCCTGGGCTCGGGGATTCAGGCGGCAGCCTCGGCCCCATCCCCATCACGCTCCCGCCCACAGGGACCCGAGAGGGGGGCTGCAGCCGTCTGGGCCCCTGCAGGCAGGGAGCAGAGCCCTCAAACTCCCTCCCTCTGCTCTGTCTGGGCTGAACACCAACAACAAGTCTCACTTCCATTGATCAAGGGCTCCTTCAGGAGCCAAGGGCTCTGCACACGACTCCCCTCGGCAAGACAGCTCCACCCTGCAGCCCCCGGGGGTTTCTCCAGCGATCCATGGGGGACGCTGCGGATTCTCGGCAAACTGCGCCCTGTCTGCTGGCGTCTGAGGCCCCTTCCAGTGGAGCTCCGTCATGCTCAGGCTCGGGAGCAGGGACGAGGACCAGTGTCACGGCTCCGGGAAGCTGGAGGACGGCAGCCTCGGCACGTTCACGTGGCTCTGCTGGGTTCCGACACACCGAGCTAAATTTCTAGGTTGACATCCAATGGGTTTTTTTCCCTTTTTTAAGAAATCCGGGGTGTTGGGTGGGTTGTTTTATTATTATTTTCTTAATTTTAGTAAAAGCAAAAAAGTTCTATTCGGAGCCAGTTCAAAAGTAGCAATTTTCTTAATGGGAAGCACACGCTTCCGCCCACATGAGGAGCTGTGTCAGCTCAGCGATCACAGCGGCCTGTGGATATGGTACGTCCTGTCACCTTCTCGACAGATGTGAGTCAAATGGAAACTCGTCACAGGTGCTGGCACAGCCTCCCGCGGTGGCTTTGCGCTCTGACACGGGCTTTCGGATGGGCGCACCGTAGGAAAAGTGGGGCTGCCCTTCCGCCAACCATGAACCCACAGAGTTCAGGTCCTGCCCCAACAATCACCCTCTGCTTGGGGCCAGAGTAGCACACGGACTGGGCTCCAGTTTTCTGTGGCCACCTTGCCTCCTGGAATCTGAGTTTGGGCAGCGGGACGCGGGGTGGGCCGTGCGGCTTGGAGCAATCGTGAGCCGGCTGTCCAGTCGCAGGGTGCCTGGGACGTACTGGCCCAGGTCAGGGTGCTCTCTGTGGTCTTGCAGCCAACCCAGGGTCCTGGTCTTTCCTGGGTCTCGTGCTTCTCTCTGCAAGTGGGGTGAGGACCAGACACCCACACACGGAGACAGGACCCTAAAAAGAGTCATCACCCATGGCCAAAGCAAGAGGCCCGTTCTCCGCAGGACCAACCCTACCTGAGCGAGGGTCCGCTCGCGCACACACCCTCTAAAATCAGGGACTTCATGGTGTGGGTTTCCTGACGATCATTACAGTCTGGGGGTGACAACCGCCCTAGTAACACACGCAGAACCTCGAGGAGGCCGGTGGCTGCTGTGCGGAGGCCCGAGCGACCTCTCTGGGGAGCGCTTCCTTCCGGCCAGACCCCTGGAGCCCCTGCGTCTATACTGAGCCTCCACGCGGTTCCAGGCAGTTCCAGGCAGACATGCGCTCTGCTTCCCAGCTTCTAGGCAGGACCAGGCAGATGCTCTTTTTGCGAAAGTTATCTGAGCTACTGGGGACACAGGAATATCGTGACAAAGTTTGTACCCAGTCACTGCTTGCCAGCCTCACTCCTACCAAGCCCAGAAAACACCCAGCAGCAGGCCAGGGACAAGCAAGCACCCTGTTTGAAGGCAGACCAGTGACACAGGAGAAGGTGAGTCCAGCCCCTCAGGTGGAGAGGAGGTCAGCCGGGCCTCCCAGGTCACAGACAGGATCTTTGCAGGGACCACGGAGCCCCTGCAGGCCCGGCAAGCTCCTTCCCCAGGGAGGTCTCTGTTTCCTGCCCTCGGCATCTCCTGACCGCTCTCACACCCAGGGAGCAGTCTGCGCCAGGTGCCACCAAGCTCTCGCCAGTTCAAGGTGACAAGCAAACACAGCTCACAGAGCAAGCTGTTCAAAAAGCTCCATCCGTTCTCGTTTCATTGTTGGATTAGATCTTTCCTAGGTTTTGGTGTCCTCTGCTCACGAGAGGGCGGCTGCAGTGACCCGGGGCTGCTCGGTGTGTGTGGTTAATCATGCGGAACACAGAACTTGCCGTCTTAACTGTTTTTAAGTGCACAGTTCAGTGGCTTCAAGCGCACTCAGGCCACTTGCCGCCACCACCGTCCGTCTCCATTTTTCAGCCTCCCAAACGGAAACCCTGTAACCCTTAAACACGTACTTCCTGTTGTCCCTCTTCCAGCCCCGGGTAACATCTGTGAATCATACAGCTCTGTAAAAATAATGTCCTCAGTCTTGCTGTCCATGGGTTTGAGCCCCGCGTCGGGCTCTGTGCTGACAGCTCAGAGCCTGGAGCCTGTTTCCGATTCTGTGTCTCCCTCTCTCTCTGCCTCTCCCCTGCTCGTGCTCTCTCTAAAAAATTAATAAACATTAAAAATAATAATTAATAAATAAAAATAATGTCCTTAGGGGTGCTTGGGTGGCTCAGTCCATTAAGCATTTAGGTCATGATCTCATGCTCTTGAGTTTGAGCCCTGAGTTGGGCTCTGTGCTGACAGCTCAGAGCCTGGAGCCTGCTTCGGATTCTGTGTCTCTCTCTCTCTGCCCCTTCCCCACGCACATTTTCTCTTCCTCAAAAATAAAAAATAATGTCTTTACCCTGGCAAAATTATTTTGTAATTTTACAGGTCCTGGTGTAATTTTTAAAGCACATGGTGCTCCTCAGATACTTGGCGATGGACGAGCTGACAGAGGAGGGCCAAAAGCCTCCAGGAAGGGGCCACCCAGGCCACAGCGTGCCCGGAGGAACCTCGGGCCCCTCCCTGCCACTCTCGAGGAGGCACCTAATGGGAACCCGTGTCCTTACCCGGCTGTGCCAGGAACTCCTCGAGGGCTGCCCTCTGCGGTAGAAAAGGCTCTCACACGGTTTTCTCCAGATTTTCATTTTACTTAAAAGCTCTTCCTTGCCTGGGGTTTTGAGGTTAAAAACCACTGTCTCGCACTCACACATTGTAAGTGGGAGTGTAAATTGGTACCACCTTTATGGAGAGCAATTCAGCAACAGCTATCGAGAATAAAGGAAAACACCCCTTGACCTGGCACCTCTCCTTCTGGTAATTCATTCCGCAGAGAGGAGGGCCTGTTTGCACCAGCACCTCCGCACCAGGACGCCCACCGCGTCGCCATGTGCTGCCAGGCTTCTGCCACGAACAATACAAATCTCCGTGAGTCGGGAATCGGTTCGACTAACGACGGTGCATCTTCCATCTGCCGAACACTGAGCCCACCGTCAAGAAGAGCCGGGCGAGCGGAGCGGCCCGGCAGAGGACCCCCTCCGGGACCAGAAGGAGCACGGTGGCACAGTCTGTGCTGTGGCTCAGGAGTGGACATTCACATATGCAGAGAATCTTCCTGGAGGAGTATACCCACACACAAAGATTAGCGATGGAAGTTGCCGCCGGGGAGGAAAATAGGGAGACCGTGGACCAGGGTGAGTCAGCTTGGTACCAAGTGTAAGGTCCTATGTGTCCAAGCTGTTTTTCATGTCAAGGTTGGCTTTATCCTCTATTTTATTTTTTTTTTAAGATTTTATTAAGTAATCTCTATACCCAACGTGGGGCTTGAACTCACAACCCCGAGACCAAAGGTTGCATTTTCCACGGGCTGAGCCAACCAGAGGCCCCTGTCCTCTATTTTGTTATTTTATTGTAACCTATAAGTTTTAAGTTCCATAAATCAAGGAACGTATCTAATTTACTTTTACAACCTTGCCAATGTCTGGCATATTGTCATGTACAATTTGTGTGTGTGTTGTCATTTTTTTAATAAATGAAAGAGTAAGTGGATGAGTCAGTGAATGAAGAGTGAATAAAAGCATCTGAAAAATTATGAACATTCTTTGAATACTAGAAAACGGTGAGTCTTGAGTTGTTAGGGAAGTGAGAGGGAGAACGGAAGCAGACCCTGGTTGGTAACTGATCATCTTAGTAGAAAAAGTTCACTCAGTGAAGGAAGAGACCCACCACTTGACAGGACGGTCAAGCTGCTGTTAGAAGTTTACTGAGCAAGGGGACGCCTTGCTGGCTCAGTCAGTACAGCAGGCGAGCTCAGGGTCTTGAGTTCAAGCCCCACATTGGGCATAGAGATTACTTAAGTAAATAAGTTTAAAAAAAAAAAAAGACAAGGCAGTTTATTGATCAAGAGCTTTAACTTTTTAATTTTAATACCTAAGTTTTTAAAAACGAGCATTTAACTGTTGGTGGGAATGTAAACTGGTGCAGCCACTCTGGAAAATAGTATGGAGGTTCCTCAAAAAAATTAAAAACAGAACTACCCTATGACCCAGCAACTGCACTACTAGATATTTATCCAAGGGACACAGGTGTGCTGTTTCAAAGGGGCCATGCGCCCCAATGTTTATAGCAGCGCTATCATCAACAGCCAAAGTACGGAAAAAGCCCAAACAGCCATCAACGGATGAATGGATAAAGAAGATGTGGTATATACATACAATGGAATATTATTTGGCCATCAAAAAGAATGAACTCTTGCCATTTGCAACTACGTGGAAGGAAGTAAAGGGATTTACGCTAAGCGAAACTGATCAGTCAGAGAAAGACAAATATATGAATTCACTCATATGTGGAATTTAAGATACAAAACAGGTGAGCATAGGGGAAAGGAAAAAATAATAATACAAAAACAGGGAGGAGGACAAAACATAAGAGACTTAAACACAGAGAACAAATTGAGGGTTGCTGGAGGGGTTGTGGGAGGAGGGAGGGGCTGAATGGGGGAGGGGCATTAAGGAGGACACTTGTTGGCATGAGCTCTGGGTGTTTTACGTGGGGGACGAATCACTGGAATCTACTTCTGAAATCATTGTTGCACTATGTGCTAACTTAGATGTAAATTTAAAAATAAAGATAAATTAAAAATAAAATAATAGCTAGCACTGAATATTTCTTTTGATATAGCAGATTGCAAAGAAAATAATGAGTGGTCCAATGATTTAAAAAAATTTTTTTTTGAGAGAGACGATGCACAAGTAGAAGAGGGTAGGAGGGGAGAGGGAGGGGGGGAGAGAGAGAGAGAGAGAGAGAGAGAGAGAGAGAGAGAGAGAGAGACTTAACCAGGCTCAATGCTCAGTGTGGAGCCTGACACAGGGCTCCGTCCCACAACCCTGGGATCATGACAAGCAGAAACCAAAAGTCGATGCTCCACTGACTGAGCCACCCAGGTACCCCTTAAAATATTTTTAAAATTTTTTTGAAGTTTGTTTATGTATGTATGTATTTAGAGACAGAGAGAGAGAGAGAGAGAGAGGGAATCTCAAGCAGGCTCCATTCCATCAGCACAGACCCTGATGTGGAGCTCAAACTCCCGAACCATGAGACCATGACCCCGGCCAAAATCAAGAGTTGGATGCTCAAACAACTAAGCCACACAGGTGCCCCTTAATATATTTTTTAAAACCACATTACAGCCCACCTTTTAAGTCCATGAACCACATATTCCTTAAGAATCAAAAAGTAGATCAAAAAGACATCACTCCCCAGTGAGGCAATTATAATGCTTAAAAACTCTCCAGAGCTGGGTGCAAATGCACCTTGTGAGCTCTTGTCTATTAACCCTAACTCTTGCCCTATTAACCTCCATGACCCTGCCTGCCAGCTGGTAGCAACCTTGACCCTTTAGAAGTGGGCGGAGCAATACCGCCAGGCTTCCAGGGAAAAGCTGTCATAAAGCCCAAGAACTTCAAGCCCCGTGTCGGGCTCTGTGCTGACAGCTCAGGGCCCGGAGCCTGCTTCAGATTCTGTGTCTCCCTCTCTCTGCCCCTCTCCCAAAGATAAATAAGCATTTAAAATTTAAAAAAAAGAAAGAAAGAAAGAAAGTTCCACTAGCACCCGGGGATCGTTGTAAAACAATCATGGGCAAACTAAGGCAAACAATTAACAGCAGCAAACCACACCAAGGAGTGAAAAGGAAAAGCAATAGGAAGGAGGGAAGGCTACCTAAAAAGGGATTAGTGGGAGCCCGTAGGTCCAGCCTGAGGGACAGACACACCCCATCCCCGGCCTCCGCGCACAGCCCTGCTCCCAACGGCCAATCTCCATGTGCGTCTCGGCAGCGCCGACCAGCTGAGTGACTCTGCGATCCCTGGTCCCGGAGAGACTGAATTCTACCTGATGTTCCCCATTTACTGAAGGGAGGCACAAAATGCCTTCAAGAAAGAGCAGGAGCGTTACCAGCCGTGAAGGCCTCAGGAGCCCCGGAGCTAATGAAGTGACCTCCTAAGAATGACAGTGATGCAGCCTCGTCTGTGCTCTGACTTCTACCAGGGGTTCACGAGTTCCCTCCTGCGCCCTGATTCTTCTCAAGGGCCGCCTTGGGGACGCCCCAGCAGGGACGTGTGACAAGGTGGCTCGGACACCGCGCTGGGGTCCTCTCTCTGCAGGTCCCGGGGCAGGTCCCAGGTTGGTGCTGAGCTTAAGACAACGCCCTCCGGCCGCTGGAGTGCCGGCTCACTCGTGCACAAAGGTGATCATCGTTCTCCGAGATTCCGCAGATGCTGCGGCCCTTCTTGCACAGAGGACATTCTGGCTCGGGTTCAGTAGTTCAGCCCGAGCCCCATAGCCAGAACGTGGTATCACTGGACTCAGGACCCAGGGCTCACACCTCCGTACCCGGGACACTGGGCAAGCAGCTCGGCCCCACGAAACAGCTTCCAGGAGAGATGGTCAGGGGAGATCTGGAACGCTCGGCATTGCATCACTTCCCCACATTCCCAGGCTCCTGGGAGGCAGAGGAGGTGCTGGCGCCGACCTGAGACCGCCTGGGTATCACTCCGATTCCGAACCAGGAAAGAAGGCCCCAGCTTCACCAACACCCAACACCCACGCGGGATGCCAGAGTCCTTTGCGACTTGGCCACCATACTGTCTTACTACTTCTTTTCTGTTTTTCTTTTAATGTTCATTTTTGAAAGAGAAGGAGCACAAGTGGGGGAGGAGCAGAGAGGGAGACACAGAATCCAAAGCAGGCTCCTGGCTATCAGCACGGAGCCCAAGCAGGGCTCAAAGTCACAGAACTGTGAGATCATCACCTGAACCGAAGTCAGATGCTTAACCGACTGAGCCACCCAAGCGTCCCCTGTCTTACTACTTCTAACTGCTTTTCAGTGTCCGCTTCCCTGAGATGAACATTGTATCCATCTCAAAAGGTTGATTCTGCAGCCTCCGTGCTGCTGGGCTTCCTCTCCCAGCCCACTGGCCTGGCTTCAAGCTACAGAGACGTTTAACATTGATGGCAGAGGGGAAACTGGTCTCAAAGGGGTGCCTCTCGCAGCAAGGGGTTTCCAGATACTGTTTGGCCCTGAGATCCTTTTGTGACACAATCTGCAATAGCATTCTGTGCCCCTTTGGAAGACGCTGCCGCAGTGTTTCACTATTAAGGAGGAAGTCGCCACCGACTGGAAATGTTCTCTGGCACCTGCCATCTGTCTATCGCTCAGTCTCTACATTATAAAGAGTAATGGATGTTGAAGTTTTTCAAATGCTTTCCTGGCCTCTACTGAAAGTATCTAAGTGGTTTCCCCTCCCCCGCTTTTTTCTTTTAGCAGATCTCCTGGTAAATAATCGTCTGCTTATGTTTTGAGACTGGGCCACAGCCCAATATAATGAACCCCGTGCCCAGTGCCTTTCTGGTAGAACACGGAGACCCCAAGCAAACAGCCCGCCTACAGCAAAAAGGAGGGAAGGGAACATGGCGAAGAGCGTGTGTGTGGACACACGCACGCACACACAAACTGCACTCCATCTGAATAGCAGGCTAGGATTTGTGAATTAATGTGTCACACACAGGGCACAGCGAGGACTGGAGGAACCACATGTGAATCGAGTTAATCACAGAGGGCTTCCTACAGGAGGTGGCAGAGAAGACTCAGGGAACTCTGGATTTGAGGCCTGCCTCAAATGGAGCCCAAGGGCATACTTTCCAAGCCCATAATTTTCTCGGCAGTAAAATAGAAATAATCATAGAGGAGGAAAGCCCTTCAGAGGCACCCAGCTCAGCCTCCTTCGTCTAAAGACGGAAACTGAGGTTCAAAGAGGGAAGCTGATTTGCCCAAGGCCATGGGCCACCCCTACAGTCTTCCTTGGCTCCAAGGGGAGGGGGGAAACAGAGAGAGCTCCAGCAGAAAGGAAGCAGAGAACCCCGGTGTGCCGCGTGTCGTGACGTTCCCTGGAATAAACGTCACTGTCGCTACCTCGGGCGGGGGCTGAGTCAGGAGTCAGCCAGAGTGCTCCACTCAGGGTACAGGTGCCGGGAGAAGGGGGGGTCCTGGAGCCGCCCTCTCGCACACCCAGGTCGACAGGGACGCCCCTACCTTCTTCGGCAACACAGCTGGGTAGGCGCACGTGGACAGCCTTTCATAGCAACTCCCTCCCTCCCTCATCCAGCAAGACTGGAGAGGGTACTGGGTTGAAGGGTGTGCCCCCAAATCCGTGTCCTTCTCGGGACCTCAAAATGTTACCTTATATGGAAATGGGATCTTTTCAGGTACATTAGTTAAGGTGAGGTCACACTGGACTAGGGGCCCTCATCCAGTATGACTGGTGTCCTCACAAGAGGAGAGCCAGACGCGCGCACACACAGACACACACACACAGGGAAGACAACCACACGGAGACAGGTAGAGGCGGGAGTCAGGTGTCCACGACCACTGGCCACGGGGAGGGAAGCCTGGAACAGGTCCTCCCTCGGAGCCTCCGGGGGAACCGACGCTGCCCACAGCCTGCGTGCGTGTGGACTTCGCGTCTCCTGAACACAAGAGGGCACGTTTCTGTGTTTTGAGCCCCACGGTGCGCACGAGGTTTGCCCACAGAGCAGGGGGGCCCTTCCTCCCTGCCCAGTCACTAGGCCTCCCCCTCCAAGCCCGCGGCCTCTCCCCAGGAGCCACAGAGGACCCCAGCACCTCTGCGGGGCCAGAACAAGCAGCCCTGTGAGGCACCAGGCACGGTGCTGGGCACACACGTCCTCCGGGGAACCTCACGACCAGCCGAAGGGCAGGTGAGCTGACAGAAGCTGGGCGGCAGCCCGCGACCCGCTCGGTTCCCACAGCAGGCGGGTGGCAGAGCCCGGCTGCACCTGTCTGCAGGGGGCCCGGGGCACGCGCGGGGTGACTCCTCCGCACCCCCGCCCGGGCCCGCGGCACCTGCCCCTCGGCGGAGCTGGCTCCCACTCGCCTCGCAGCTGTGGGCGCCAGGGACCCCGGGCAGATGGCATCTGCTCTTTGAGAAGGTATTTATCTTTCCACTCACTGAGAGCGAGCAGAGCCATAAAAGGACATGCCCGACGTCAGGTGCACAGTGTTCCACAGAGACAGATGTCGCCCGCACACGGGGACCGAGCATGGCCGTTAGCTGCCGGAACGCCGTCCCCGAAGCGCCCGGGGACCAGCCGGGCCTCTCCCGATTCCCCGGGGGAGCCAGGGGCTCCATTAGGGTAAAAGAAAGGTGGGATCCGGCCCAAGTCTTTCTTGGAAATCCAAGTCAAGCCTGAGTTGTGTTGTTTTGTTTTGTCTCATTTTAATCATTTCCAAGTGCACCATTCACAGGCTATTCACAATGTTACCCAACCACCGCCACTATTTCCAGAACATTTTCATCACCGCATACAGAAGCTCCGAACCCACCAAACACTAGCCCCCGTTCCTCCTCCCTCAGGACCCTCATAACCACCACTCGACTCTTGGCCTCTATGAGTGCGCCGGTTCTGGGCCCCTCAGGTAAGTGGAGTCATAGGACAGTGTCCTTCCGTGACTGGCGTCTCCCGCCCGGCTCCATGTCCCATCCTGGTTGTGACAATGTCCGGGTCTCCCTCCTTCCTACATTGTTCCGCTGGCCGGACACCCACGCTCACTCAGCCATCAGCTGATGGACACCTGGGTTCTTTCCGCCTTCTGGCTGTGGACAAACACCTGCTGGAGCCCTGCTCTCTATGCTTTTGCACACAGTGACCTAGCAGTGCAGCCGCTGGGTCGTAGGGTGATGCTGTGTTTAGCCATGTAAGGTAAACACCCCACTTTACCTTCCCACCAGCAGGGCATAGGGTCCCCATTTCTCCACATCCTCACCAACACCCATTATTTCCTGTGTCTGAATAATAGCCAAGCCTGAGATTTTAAGAGGAGGATTTTAAAAAGAGTAGCATCTGTCTGCTTTATGCCTGCCGTTCTGTATGGAGAAACTCCGCTCCAGTGCCGGCTCTGGGGCTCACTGCTGGGCAACTCCGGACAAGTGCTTCAGTCGCTCGGAGCCTCAGTTATGTCCGCTGTAGGAGCAGGGCCAATGTGCCAAGTGTCACTTCCCTCTGGAGGAAGGTATTTGCCACAGGAATGGAAGAGAGAGTATCTTCACAAACTCTACGAGGTGGCACACAGGTAGTGGGAAAAGGGGTCGGTTTCAACTTCGCTTGATTTATCTTTTCTGATAATATATGCAAAGGACTAAATCCTTTTCCCTCCAACCTCTTCTGATTTTTAAATTTTTTTAACTAAAAAAAATTTTTAATTTATTTTTGAGAGGGGGGTGGTGAGCAAGGGAGGGTCAGAGAGAGAGGGAGACACAGAATCTGACGGCAGGGCTCAAACCCACAAACCGTGAGATCACGACCTGAGCCGAAGTCGGACACTTAATCGACAGAGCTGCCCAGGCGCCCCCTTTGGCCTCTTCTTTCTCTGTCTTCAAAAGGAGAAGCCAAATTACAGGAAAAAGTAGCAAGATGAAGAAGCAGGAAAAATTCTAGATGATCTACTGAGGGTGACCTTGGCATCACAATAATTACTGGACATGTTCCCACACGCTTGCTCACATGCTCACTCACTCACTCTCATGCACACTCACACATACACACCCCTGGCACTCACACCTCAGTATTGACTCAAAGTTTGTCCCAATCGATTAGGTCACCAGATACAGAGAAGGACGTAGGGCAGGAATTCACATCCCAACTTGTCAGGTGAGGACATGAAGACCCGGGGAAGGAAGGAACCTGCCCAAGGCCACATAGCACAGTTTAAACGGAGTCTCTGGTCTCCCGGCAGTGCAGCCAAAGCACAAGACTGCTGTGCACACTGGCCCCCACGCTGGACCGGGTCCCAGAACTACTTCTTCCTCATCATGAGCAGTGGCGATGGCATCTGTCTCTCTCTCTCTCTCTCTCTCTCTCTCACACACACACACACACACACACACACACACACACACAGGTCTCAACCGAGAAGCCCAGGCTGCCTGGGAAACCAAGTTCCAGGAAGGAAACGGGACCCTCTTTCCTCTCTGGGAGGAGAAGCACAGAGCCTCGGGGCCCCCAGCCTGTATCTCCATAGTGACAGGATCACAGAGGCTCTGGGGCTAAAAATAAAACCTCTACCTCCCGGAACCCCCAGCTGTTCTTCTCCAGCTGCATGGGGGCTTGTCAAAGCTCGGTGACACTTGGTGACCAACACCTAAGCAGAAAGAAAGACCCTTGAGCCGTGAAGACAGGTGACATCACACTCAGGTCACTGGTAACATAAATCACCATCTGTGACACTCCCCTGGAGGAGTCTGCGAAGACTGTCACCCACAGGGTCCTGGACAAATGGGCTCCACGTGGGTAAGGGCCAGCAAGCAGACTACCGTGCCCTCCGGGCACAAACTACCGCGCTCTCCTCCTGGCAGGCCTCGGGAGGCTCCACTTAAGCCTTGGAAGAAGTTTCTTCTCCAACTGCACCAGGGATAAGCCTGTCCACTTAAAAAAAAAAAAAAAGTTTACATAATGCTTAGATTCCAGGTGGAATCTCAAAATGGGAGAGCCAGAATACCTGGATTTGAGTCCATTGACTACGTGTCCTCCGGGAAGTCAGTTTTCCCTTGTGGGCCTCAGTTTTTTTCATCTGTACAATGGGGTTAACCGCAGAGGGCTGTGGAGGACCTGGCACAGAAGAGGCGCCCCAAGAAACTCAGTCACGCGGCCGTCTGGTGGGTGGTGGTGTTGTCGGGAGGCCAGCCTGAGAACCTAACCAGTGAGCTCCCCACGTTAGCTGTCAGCGGCAGTTTATACACACTAAACGCCCCCACACTCTCAATCTGTGTGAACTTCCACAAATCACACACACACGGCCTCAGTTTACAATCAAGGAATCTGCAACATGGATCACAGATTATGATGCCTAGTACGATCTTACCTCTATGATGGCTCATTTTAAAAGGCCTTAAAATGCTCAAATAAAGCACAACGTATGCAGCTCCTCATTAGCCGCCCAGCCTTCGGTTAATAATTAAGCATCCTTAACTGGCGGATATGGAAATGTTCAGCACAGCTTCCTAGGCCCACTGCACACGGAGCTGGCCCCAGCCTGGTAATGGATTTCCTAAATCAGCTCATAAAGCTAATTCACATCGAAAGTTAATTAGCCTAATGAAGGCAAGTGTGACTTAGTGAATTCCAGACTGACTTTCTGCTCTGACTCAGCCGCCCCAGGAGGCTGCCGATGTCATCCTCCTGGCTCTGATTTCCTGAAGCAACGAAGGAGCGGCCCGGGGGATGGGGACGATGCTTCAGGAGGCCGTGTGTCTGCTACTGCTGTCAGCAAGGCATCAGTGAGTGCTCTTAAAGCCACAGAGAAAACGACACACAGCCACCCCCTCTGGAGCTGGCTCTGGGAACCCTGCAAGGGAGAGAAACTTCCAGCAAGTGGAAGTCACAGGTGAGCCCATGTGGGCGGAAGGCCAGGCATCACCAGGTCTCATGCTCCTGAGTAGGAAGACGGCGACTCACTGGACGCGGCAGTGACAGTCAGCCGAGCCCCCCCCACCCACACACACACACAACTGCATCTACACAGCATCCCTAGAAGGGAGCATCTCTACCCACTGGATGGATACAGACATCCAGGCACAGAAAGGTGCAGCTGTCCAAGGCCACGCCCCTCAGAAAGACTACAAGTCCTGCCTCTGGACCCCCAGGCTCAGCTCAGCTGTCTTTCACTGCTCCCATCCAGAGTCAACATCTCACTGGCCCGGAGTCACAACCCAAGTGTCTCCTTTGCCAGATGAATGGAAAACAAAATATGACAGTCCATCCATACAGCGGAATATGACTCAGCCATTTAAAAAAATGCGGTTCTGTCTCCATCTACATCATGGTGAACCGTGAGGGGGCTGTGTTAAGTGAAACAGACTGGTCACAAAGGGACAGATCCTGGGCGATTGCACTCATGTGAGGCACCCAGTGGAGTCACGTTCAGAGAGACAGAAGGCAGGACGGTGGGCGCCAGGGGCTGGGGGAGGGCACTGGAGAGTCAGTGCTTCGCAGGCACAGTCTCCGCTTGGGGAAGATGAAGGAGATCTGGAGCTGGACGCTGGTGCGGCTGTGGTGTGAAGTGCCTAATGCCACACACCGCACTTACACACGGTTAAGACGATAAAGCTGATGCTATGTGTGTGTTACCACACACAAGACAAGGAACAAAGTTCTGACTTTTGCTTCAACATGGAGGAATGTCGAAGACATTATGTGAAAGAAGTCAGTCGTAAAAAAGGTCACACACATGGGGCGCTTGGGTGGCTCAGTCGGTTAAGCATCCACTTCGGCTCAAGTCATGATCTCACAGTTCGTGGGTTTGAGCCCCGCATCAGGCTCTGTGCTGACAGCTAGCTCAGAGCCTGGAGCCTGCTTCGGTATCTCCCTCTCTCTCTGACCCTCCCTTGCTCACCCTTCTCTCTCTCTGTCTCAAAAAAAAAAATTAAAAAATATTTTAAAATTAAAAAAAGAAAAAGGTGACACACACACACTGGGCTCAGTCAGTTCAATATCCGACTTCGGCTCAGGTCATGGTCTCAAGGTTCATGAGTTTGAGCCCAGTGTTAGGCTCTGTGCTGACAGCTCAGAGCCTGGAGCCCACTTCAGATTCTGTCTGTCTGTCTCTCTCTCTCTCTCTCCCTCCTCTGCTCAAGCTCTCTCTCTCTCTCTCTCTGAAAAGTAAATAAACATTAAAAAAAAAATGGTCATGCATTTGTAGGACTCCCTCTATATGGGACCCAAGTTAGAAAATCCATAGAAAAGAAAGTGGATTAGTGGTGGCCAGGGCTGGGGGAAGGGGTGGGGTGTTTCCTTCTGGGGTGATGAGAATGTTCTGGAACCAGCAGAGGTGCTGACTGCACTGCCTTGTGAATGTACTATATGATACTGAACTGTACACTTCAGAAATGGTTAATTTTGTGTTCTGTGAATTTCATGTCAATTTAAAGAAAGGAAAGGCAAGGCTCTCCGGCCGCCCTTCCCGCCTGCTCCCATGTGCCATTTCCCTCAGTGTCCAGGCCTGAGCACAGCTAGAGGCTTGAAATCCTTCTGGGTTATTCCAAGCACCAGAAAAGATTCCAGTGGAAGCAGGAAAAATCACGCAAGCAGGTGAGTCAGGCCAACCTCCCCCATGTGTCATTCAAAGATTTCGTGAACCCCCTTTTCCAAGTTCAGCACCAGGAGAGACACTCCGAGGAAAGCCAAAATAGGATAACTCGGCCCCTGCCCTTGGGAGCCCCATGGGTGGCTAGGACACCTGGGCCCAGGAGTTACCCCCAGGGGACAACCGTCCAAGGGGTGGCTTGCGTAGTGTGAGGAGCTCCAGGGGTGCGTCTCCATCAGGAGCAAGGACCCAAATCCGCCACCCTGGACATATGCCTCTAGGCCTTCTGGAAAAAGCAAACCCTATGCCTCTTGCTGAAAGGACCCTGATCTGAGCCAGAGGCTCGGTGTGGGCCCACCTGCATCACCGGCCCCTCTCGGCCCAGGAGCCATCAGCGCTTCCACTCTCCCCACACCCAGGGGCTCCAAGACACTAAGGGAGACGGGAGATGGTGGTGCAGGGAGGAGAGACAAAGCCTGTTCACCTCCTCCTCCTCCTCCTCTGGCTTCCTGCTGCACTCCTGACACGGCCACTCTGGTCCCTGCTTTCTCTAATGAGCCCCAGGAAGAGGGTGGTAACAGAGCAGGAAGAGGGGGCAGACACAGTTCACGCTGAGCCAGCCTCCGGTGAGAGCCCAGGCTGGATGGTGAACGGGGCCTCCCCCTTACCCGATGAGCTCGCTCTGAACTGTCCCTGCTTAACAACACTGCCTGCCCCACCCCCGATGAGGGAGCATAAGGCAGGGAGGGCAAAGCACCAGCTAAAACCTGCCCCCCCCTCCATGGGCAGGATGGGTGTGATATTCCTCGGACACTCCTGGCTGCCCAACAACAAAAAGGAAAACAAATGGTTAAGTGACGGGGGTCACAATACTACAGAACACAGCCTCCGTCAGTTTACAAATAACTTAGTGAACTACAGGAAAAGCCAGTCTTACCCAGAGCCTGATCTCTAGAAACCAGGAGACACAGTTTCCCAGAGCCCAGGCATTGCCCTCCCCTCCACAGTGATGTGGGAACCAAGGCTGAAGGAAATGACAGGTAAAATTAAATTTCCTTATAACCCGCAGCCCATCGCCAAATACTTGAGGCAAAAGCAGAGCGTAACAGTCTCCAGGAACCCCCACTGTCCTAACGTTAATGCGTCACTAGAGGCAAAACAGCCTCAGCTGGACAGTAGCAAGGCCTCCAGTAGCTCAGGAGTTGTTAGCATATCAAAGTCCCTCTGGAGGCCTCCTTTTTGACTTTACTCCCCAAATTCGTAGTATAGAAGAGCCACTCTTTACCCAGCACGGGTTCCTGCCCACAGGTCCAGTCCCCCTGCTTTAAAAAAATCACCCTTTGGGGGCGCCTGGGTGGCTCAGTCGGTTAAGCTTCCGACTCCGGCTCAGATCAGATCTCACGAATTCATGGGTTTGAGCCCCGCATCAGGCTCTGTGCTAATAAACTCAGAGCCTGGAGCCTGCTTCTGGTTCTGTGTCTCCTTCTCTCTCTGCCCCTCCCCCTCTCATGCTCTCTCTCTGGATCAAAAATAAATAAATAAAACATTTTAAAAAATCACCCTTTTGCACCAAAGATGTCTTCAAGAATCCTTTCTTGGCCTTTGGATCCAGACCACCCCACCTTCACCCCGAAACCTCATCACCCCCACACACAGGGGTTGGCCAGCCATCACTCCCCTGTAGGAATGCTGTTCTCATTTGAGGGGAGTGGGTAGCAAAGCACCAGACATACCCAGAGGCCTAGGCCCTGCTTCCGGGTCTCCAACCGACCAGGAGTCTCCCAGTGCACAGTCAGAGACAGCAGGGCCCGAACCTGTAAATGGCCATGACCTCAGAGCGTGCTGTCTCAAGGAATCTGCTCTAAGTTTGTGGAGCTCTTTGGCCTCTTTGAAAGGCAAAAACTACATAACAAATAGAAAAGGAATTCTGTTTTCCCCTCTGGGGGGGGGAAGAAAAGAAGAAAAACACATACAGACCCAAACTGAGAAGCATTGTGAACTGTTCAGACTGAATCAGATCAGGAAATACTGATGGGATACAACGCCACAGCACGGGCGTGTAACAGACATGACTGAACATGGACATGGGTGTGAGGAATCCAGACCTGCTTAGGTCAAGAGTGAGCTTCCTCTGCAGCTGGCCCAAATCATGACCCCTCTGAGTTATGGTGTCCCCATGTGTGAAACGGGGCAGGTGAAAGCACCAGGTGCCGAATCATTACCCCTCTGAGCCTCAGTTTCCTCACCTGTAAAATGGGCCCAGCAGCACTTAACATGGGTCAAATGAGGCACAGTGGGTAAAAGCACTGTGTATACCAAAGGGTATTATGAAAAGGTGGATAAACAAGAAAGGCCCCTTCACCTCTGGACCCTACAGTCACTGCCTCTCCCAACATGGTCATCAGGCCCTGAATCACCACCAGCCACTGTGCAAGACACTGGAGATTCAAAGACAAACAAGCCAAGCCCCTCAGCCTGCGGAATGGCTGGGCCAGACCGAGAGGGAAGAGCTGCCTTCTCCTGGAGCAGGAATCTCAGTATCTGGAAAAGTCCATAATTAAGGGTCGGCCTAATTGGGTGTGAGACGCGTGCCATTATTAGCCTAAACCCTCCGAACACCAGTCCTGCAGCTACCAGGCCACCAGGACAGACCTGAGTGAACCGGACGGCCCAGAATTTATGAGCCGGCTCCGGTTCACCACCGCGTCCTTGAGTCTCCACTCTGCTCCACGCCCAGCCCCAGGACCTGAAGGCTCAGGGAAATGGAAAGTCATTCCTCCAAGCAGAAAGGTCAAACCCTTGGACTTGGTTTTTTCCAACGCTCCTTCCGGTTCATCCAGTCCTAAGATTCTGAATTCCTCTTTTCCCCCCTGCTGGGAAGTCAGACAGAACATTCCTCAGGAAAGAGACTTTTCAGCCAGGGGAAATAACAGAGGTAAAAAGAAGAATGGGTATAATTGAGCGCTGTACCCAGGTAGCGCAGGACGGATGGGGCTGGTCAGCAGTCGTCACCGCGAACTCACGATGCTCCGGTGAGTCACCGGAGGCTGGGGACCGAAATAAAACTAGCGTTCTCTCTCGCGGCACAGGACGGGAGCTCAGCTGCATACTAATGCAGGGATCTGTTAACTGCCTCCCTTGCTGCTCCCCTGCAGCAACGGCACGGGCTTCGCTGCATCCGACTGCAAATTAATGAGCTCCTTTCCGCACGGGGTTAATCCAGAGAGTGCTCTGGACCAATTAAACAAGCCACTTCAGAACTCCGCTTCACTGTATTGGAAAATGTCACACACGCAGAGGAAAAATTAGGTCTTGGGTTATGCATGTCCAATTGATGGCTCAACCGGCGAGCGAGCTTTCAGAACTCTCCAGGCTTTTGTTATTAATGGTGTTTTAGTGTCAGGTTCTCGAACACATCAAACAAATTTCCTTTAAACTAGTAGTTACCGACTGCCACGGGGGAAGGGCTGCGGGCCTCCCACCTCCCAGATGGTTCAACCATAATAAACGCTTGGCCTGTCAGATGCACAACACTGGCGAACTAATTGAAATATGCTGCAAACCCAAAATAAACGTGAAATGATTGTTTCCCTACAGGGTAGCCGCCACACTGCCTTGGTGTCTGGCCGTCCCCTGATGAAGGCTCCCCACCCAGCTTGGTGAGCCTTGCTTATGTGCGATTTCCAAAGGACTTACATGCTTTTTTCCATTGTGATTACCCAAGAGGGAAAAATCGTAGTTGCAGAATATGCTTGGGGTATTTTTACCCCCCTCTCATGAAAATGCAAGTGAAAAGTCAACTCTTACAAAGTGCCAAGAAAAGCAATTAATGGGCCCTCCCGCAGGACGGAGGGGGAGGGTGGACACGCTGTCACAAAACCAGCCTTAAGGGACGTCCAGACATGCGGGGCAGCCCTGCCCCTCGGCCAACCTGTGCCCACGTGCTCCCCACCGAAAACAGGAATGGTCACCTTGTTGCCGCCCCACACACTCCCTCCCCAACGCCCCCCTCTGTAAGATTTAATAGATGGAGGCAGAGACGGGAGGAAAAAGAGACCACGTTATGGAGCCAAGAAAACCTGTATTGGGATCTGCGATTCCCGGGCGAGGTCCCATGACCCAGGGAGTGGGGAGTCAGGGAAGTCGCGCCTGATGGGGGGGGGGCGTTTTATGGGTGAGGAGGTTTCAGGTTTGGTCTTGGGGGGCTGATTACCAAGTAAGGGAATTTTAGGGTCACAGCGGTGGGACAGGATAGGTTGCCTGTCTCACTGGGGTGGGGGGAAAACTGGAGCTTCATGATTGGCTGCTTCCAAATGGGGCAGGACACCCAGGTCTGCAGGTGAGGGGCGGGGGTCTTCTGTACACGTGTTCTCCTCCAGCCCCCAGAGAAATGGCCGCTCGGTCGCCACCTTAAGGTGACTCTTACTCCCTCGAGATGGCTTTTCAAAGGGCTGCACAGGGACAGCAGGGGACAGCTGGCTGTACCCACTGAGCTGGCCCTCCCTCCACCAGCCTCGCTCAGGACCCTGGCGCCCGGGGAGCCCCCAGCGGGGGCTAGGAATGAGGCCAGGTGAGCCCAGCAGGCCGCGGAGCCCAGCTCGGTGCTGGCAGGGCAGCAGCGGGGGACAGAGCTGGCACCGGGCTCCACAGCACAGCCGATGAGTCAGCCGGGCCCTACGGAGGCCGCGGGGGAAAGCCTCCCGCCCCAGCTCCCTGAAGAGTAAAGGCCGCCCGCCCATCCCCAGGAACCACCTCTGCAAAGGGAAACAGAGCCTCAGAGAGAAGAACAAGCAATCATCTGTGTCACCTGCGTTCCAGCTCTTAACAGGGCACACGGGGCAAAATGTTTCTGGAAGGCTTCCCAGGAGTTAGGAGACCAGGGTTTGAGGCGCAGGAAGCCCCACGCTGGCGTGGACGCCTCCCTAAGGGGGGTCATTCCTCTGAGTGAAGACCTTCCCTCAGCTCCTCTCAGCAGAGAGCAGTTAGAGGGGCCCATGTGGGCTTGATGACCCTCCCTTGTTGGGGGGCCACAAGCACCTCCAGCCGAGGGGACTGCTGCCAGAGAACTGGTCCTTTTCTCTGGCGCCAGAGACAGCAAACCCCAGGATCCGCATTCCAGCTTCCATTCGGCATGGACGTACTGAGCACCAATGGGGTGCCCTGTGCTAGATGCTGGAGACATAGTGGAGGGCGGACACGATAGCATGGCTGGCAGACCAGGTCCCTGCCCTGGGGGGAGGAGGGACACACACCAACAGTAAAGAATCTGACTGCATGTGCGGCCAGACGCCAGGAGGAAGAGCCACGTGGGGGGCCCACAGGGGTTGGTGCAAATCTTGGCCCCGCCCCTGCCACGTCTGTGAGCACAAGCCGCTTGTTCTACCTCTGAGCCGTTTCCTCTTTCTGTCGCATTTGGGCGACAGCCCGCCAGCCCGCCCTTATCTCTGAGGAATGCTGTGGCACTCAAGTTGAAAGAAGCCGTTTGATGGATTCCCTGTTTACCAATTCCTTACTCACTGACAGTAACGTTGCGTGGTGCTCACGTGGTCATTTGCAAACACGCGCAGGGCAGGGAGAGGTTCGGAGCCGTGCAGCGCGTGAGACCCCAGCTCAGGCTGAACAAGGTAACGCTGCCTTTAGCTTCCGCTCCAGGACTGTACACAGGTGTCCTTTGTGCTCTCTGTTCAGTGCCACGTTTTTTTACATTTTTGTGCTTTTTGTTGGTGACTTCACCCCGTAAAGTGGCCACAGCCCAGCGGCCCCTGTTTCCGAGCAGGGATGGGCCTCACAGAGGAAATACCTGTGTTAGATAAGGTTCATTCAGGTGTGAGTGATCGCTGCTGTTGGCCACTTTGTGTTAATGAGTAACAGTAACTATTAAAGAAGGCATCTCTAGGGGCGCCTGGGCGCCTCAGTCGGTTGAGCGTCCCACTTCGGCTCAGGTCATGATCTCGTGGTTCTTGGGTTCGAGCCCCACGTCAGGCTCTGTGCTGACAGTTAACTCAGAGCCTGGAGCCTATTTCAGATTCGGTGTCTCCCTCTCTTTCTGACCCTCCCCTGCTCACGGTCGCTCTCTCTCTCTTTCTCTCTCAAAAATAAAAAAAAAAACAGGGCGCCTGGGTGGCTCAGTCGGTTAAGTGCCTGACTTCGGCTCAGTTCATGATCTCACAGTTTGTGGGTTTGGGCCCCACGTCAGGTTCTGTGCTGACAGCTAGCTCAGAGCCTGGAGCCTGCTTCATATTCTGTGTCTCCCTCTCTCTCTGCCCCTCCCCTGCTAGCGCTGTCTCTGTCTCTCAAAACTCAATAAAAAACATAAAAATTTAAAAAATAAATTAATTAAATAAAACATTAAAAAAATTAAAGAAGGCATCTCTAAACAGAAACATACATAAGACAAAGTGTGTACTGATTTGATCGGTGAACCAGCGTGTGGCCAGAGGCTCGCAGGAACCCCGCCCTGCGCCTCCTCTAGGGCGGTGGTTCTGCGCTCGCTGACATGGTGTTTGTGACACCTTACAGACAGAACGGCAGGGACCGTGTGCACAAGCGACATATGATACATTGTAAGTGCAAGGCTTCTGCTCTGCAGGGCTCTGGCTCCCACGGGAGCAGGTGGGCATGTCCACACCCCGCCCCTCACATGGCTCTGAGAGAGGATCTGCCACCAGGTCCCAGTCCTGCTGCCGTTTTGGAGCCTGCCCTTCCCCTGCACCCCGACTCCTGACCCCATTCCCACAACAGAAAAGCTTTGCGAAAGATGAGGGACTTCAGCCAGGAGAGGATGTGAAACTGCTTTTTCCATGCTCTCCTCCAAGGCCGTTGCTTGGGGTTTTGATTTGTCTGTTACCGGAACCCTGCCTGTTGGTTAATTTTCTTCCCGTCCTCTGGCAAGGGCAGTTGTTAATATGAGTAATGAAAGCAAATGCCAGCTCGCCTCTCCGACAGCCCTCTCTGTGTCTTTGGCCATAAAGCTTGAGCCTGGGGTTGTCGTGGTGTTTGCTGGGCTGGGTGTGAGGGAGTCGGTACACCCAGCCCATACCCATTTTACAGGAGGAAAAGGGCCAGTGTGTGAGCACTAAACTGGCAATCGGGGACCTGGGGTCCAGGCTGAAAGAGGGGTGCCCGGCAAGTCGCTTCCCTTCTTCTGGCCTCGGCTTCCAGTCTTTAACAAGGTGCAACTCTCCTGACTCCAGGGTCCTCAGGCACTCTGTCAGGGCTGGAGACAGTGTGAAAAGGCATCTCTCTCTCTCTCTCTCTCTCTCTCTCTCTCTCTCTCTCTCACACACACACACACACACACACACACACACACACACACCCCACACACCCCCCCCCGCCTACTTTACCCTTTAGACCAATCCTCTGTCTTCACACCCGAACTTCTCTGGTGGGGCCTTTGTGATTACACCCTAAATCCTACACACCTTCACAGGGGCTGTGGCCATGAAACCTCCACCCATTCATCAAGGCCTTGTTCAAATCCGACCGCTTTCAGGAAGTCAGCCCTGACTGCCTTACCCAGAAAGGACATCTCCTCCTCTGAACTGTGCCTGCCATTTAAATATCTTTTTTTTTCCTAAGATTTTATTTTTAAGTAATCTCTACACCCAATGTGGGTCTTGAACTTTCAACCGTGAGATCAAGAGTCACATGCTGTACCAACGGCGCCAGCCAGGTGCCCCCTGTGCCTGCCATTTAAGCAACACTTAACACACACAACCTGTGTTACCTGTGGGCTACGTCTCCCTAACCACATGGTGAGCCAGCCTCAGCTTTAGGTGCAACGTTACTTATTGTAATTTAACTCACTCATCTGTCCTGCTTTCCAGAAGCCTTTTGTGACTTACAAAGAATACAGATAGATTTACCCATAAACATACCCGCAGACAAAGGAAAGTAGGAATAAATACGCTGACCACGTGGGTACGTGAATACAACTGCTCGATGGAATAACGCATTGTGCACCAAGCCTCCTAGAAGCCAAGGAGAAAGGTAACCGTAGATCAATCGGAAAGACGGCGTGGGCGGGACGGGGAGGGTCAGGCAGAACTGGGTACAAATCCAGAGGGCCTTTGGGCAAATCAGTTGATCTCCCTGTGTTTCGATTTCTTCCTCTGAGAAAGTGGGGGAAGCGCACTGCCTCACCTCTGGGACTGAAGAGGAAGCCCTGTGCACACGCCATGTGCACGCACCATGCACACAAGGCACGTCTCCGCTCCCCACCCTCCTCCTTGCCGTCTAAAGAACTAGCAACCTAGTTTCCTGCCGGGAGGCAACGTTCGCCAGGGCCGAGATTCTAAAAGAAAGTTTTCATACAAGACTATGTAGGAAGCCCTGAGCGGAGAGGGGGGCGATGCCCCGTTACAGGTTTCAGAGCAAACCAGACGTGGATTTGCCATGGCGCTAGTGAGTAACATCCCCGGGGACCTGGTGAAAGGTTAATGCGCATCAACAGAAGGAGCTACGGTGAAGCAAAGCAAAGACCGCTTCGCCGCATCGGTGTCCCCCTGCAGGGGACCCTGGGAAGCTGGTTTCAGAATGGCTGCCTGCAAAGGGGCTGACCTCACGTAAGCAGGGCTGAGACCGGCGAGCAGGCACGTGACTGCTCCCTCGGACCACTTCTCCGGCCCAGCGCTAGGGCCTCCTGGGTGAGATCCTTAGGGCCCTTCCAAGGCAGCACACACGGCCCAGGCCTCCTCTTCTCGTCTCTACAAACACTGCACGTTCTCCATGACTGGCTCTTCTCAGAGGCGGAGTGGGAAGGACTTCACCGGACGGGGTGCTCAGGAGAACATGTGCTTGGTCTTAAAACTGGCCTCTAGATAGTGAGAGAGGAAAGCTGGATTCCCCTGAGAATCTACACGAAGTCAACCTGGGACAGAAAGGGCTCCGAGCAACATCTGAGCCACCTCCCAGCCACTCACATTTTCCTGAGAGCCGACCCTGAGCCCGGGAGGGGGGTACAGAGAAGAGCACTCAGCACTCTCCTCCAGGAGCTCAGTCTAAGTAGGGAGGTTGGGGGGGGGGCACCTGTGAACAGGTAACTGCCATTCCACGCCGTGAGTCATACTGGGGAAGCGCAAAGGTGGGGGTGACCCACCGTACCTGGGAGGGCCTGTGAAGACAAGCCTGGGTTCTGATAATAGAACGTCGATAAGAGAGAAGGGAAGAGGCAGGGCCCAGATCCTGAGGGGCCTGTACTTGCAGAGGAATTTTCTTTCAGATTCCACAAGGACCAACCAAGACCAAGAGAAACCAAGTGTCTTCGTCAAGCTCACACAGACGCTGTGGGACCGGCAGGCCTGGAACCTTGACCCGCGGGCTCTAGTTCTCTGCCCCACTGCCTCCCACACACAGTGAGGTGTGGGAGGCCAGAGAGCAGGACCTGCACACTCACCACCCAGAGAACAGCTTGGCAACTCACTCCCTCCAAGGGAAACAGCCCTGGCTATCCCCTTGTATTTCTTTTGCAAAGGGAGAGGGCTGGGGATCCCTTCAGATCAGGGCTTACGGATTCCTAGCAGATGCAAAATAATGTAACTGCAACAGCCCAGGAGTCCAGTGACCCTCCCCCACTCCCACCCCAGGCAAGCTAGGGAGGGGGCTTCTACTCCATCCAGAGGCTGACTGTGCCCAGGGTGCTGAGCCAGGGCGGGGGGAGCTGGGGATGAATCAAACTCCACCCCCATCCTCCAGGGGCTTGCAAGCCGGCAGGGGAGATAAGCAGGCACAAAAAGTAACTGTAAAATAAGGCCCGGTAAGAGCCCCACGAGAGGCATAAAATGCAATGACACTTTGGAGCAGAGACAGTCCCGTTGGGGGCTCGGGTACTAGTTCGGGTCCAGATGAAGAAGAGGGGTCTGTCCTATCAGCTCCAGGGACTCCCAGGTGGGCGCTGGGGTGGGAGCTGCTAGTGGACCAAGAAAGATGCTCAAATGAGGTCTCCTTTGAAGAATCCCGATTCTGGAGAGGAGGCGGCACACAGGCCTGAGACTTTGCTCAGGGGCCCCGGCCCCTATTTCAGAGGCAAGGAGAGGAGAGGAGGAGGGTGGGGATCTAGAACTTCCATACAGGGGCAGCAGGTCGGCTGAAAGGGGTCAGAGCCTGGAGGAAAAGCCTTGAAATGACATTTGCGAGCAAGCACATGGTTTACTTAGAATGTGGACTTGGGGTTTCTTGGGGGGGGTGGATTTACACATTTTGGGGGAGAGGAAGTGGCCCGCTCTCCCCCAAACAGCCCGGAGCCCTGCCCCTGAGGAGAAAGGCTGAGGGGTGGGGGGAAGGGGACGCCGCCTGCCCTGACAGCCGGCACCTCAGGTTACAACAGGAAAGGGAGACTCTGGGGATGGAGATGGGCCAGATCTTCCTCCGGCCCCGGGGGCATGCGGAGCGCCCCCCTCCAAGTTCTGGCCCCTCTCCGAGGGCCACACCCCGCGCCAGGCCCCCCGCAACCCACCGGCCCCCGCCGGCGCTGGCGGGCCGTCCGGCTGCGGGCGGGAAACCGCGGAGGCTGGACGGGGGCTGTGCCCACCACTTCCTCCCCGGCCCCTCCTCAAGAGCACACACACTGGCCCCCTGGCCGCGGCGACACTTGTCACTGGGGGAGGGGAGTCCTCCGCGCCCGGGTGGCAAACGACGGAAATTCGGAAATTAGCATTTGGGGCCCGACTCGGGGGGGGGGGGCGGCGAGTCCCCGGGGGCCGGGCTCCGGGGCCACTTCCTGAGGCAGGGGGTCCCCGCGCGCGCCACACCCTCCTCCTCGCGCGGGGCGGCCGGGCCCGGGTCCCCCCCCCCTCCCCTCCCAGGAGGGCGGGCGGGCAGCCGGGCCGGGGCCTCCGGAG
>PJEM01006042.1:0-83062 GCA_004023845.1 Helogale parvula | reverse complement strand
CACGCCGCCGGGCAGGCGCGGGCCCCGCGGCCCCGGCCCGGCCGGCTGCGCCCCGCGGCTCCGCGCGCCGCCGCCGCCGCCAGCTGGCCCCGGGCGAGCGGCCGGGCCCCCGCGGGCATGCTCCCCGGCCGTCGGCGCGGGCGGCGGGCGGGCGCGCACGTGCTGGCCCCGCGGGTCGCTGCGGACGAGGAGGCGGCGGCCGGCGCGGCGCGGGGCCGGGCGCGCCCGCGGACCGGGCTGGACAGCTCTACGCCGCGGCGCCGCCGTGCCCCGCGCGCCCCAGCGGCCGCTGCTGCCCGCGCGCGCCGGGCCCGCCTCGCATTCCCCCGCTCGGCGGCGGGCCTGCGCCTCCGTCAGGCCGCGCGGGGAGCGGCGGCGAGTCCCGGCGAGGGGCCGCCCCCGCCCGGCCGCCCGCGGGCTGGGCTCCGCCGGAAGGAACCCGGCGAACCTCGGGGCCGGCTCGCCGCCTCCCGGCCGCGGCCTGGGCTCGCTCCCCCGCCGGCTGGGGAGAGGGGGGTCGTGGCCCCGGCAGCCCCGTCGGCCTTGCCCGGCAGGCTGTACCTGTGCTGGCGGAGCCGAGTGCGCTGGCGGAAGGGCACGAGCCTAGCCGCCTTTCGGCAATTGGCACCCAGGTGTAGCTGGGGGTTTTTTGTTTTTGTTTTTTTGTGTTTTTTTTTTTTAACAATGAAGTTCTTAAGGAGTAAGAGGACAAGTCTAGGGGAACCAAGCGCCTACGACGTCGTGAGGCTCCTGCGATGTTGTGGGCAAACCGGAGGTAGTAAGTTGAGTTCCAAACCTAGATGCTCATCTTCCAATCAGCTTAGAGACCCGCTTGCGGCGCGCGGGGAGCCAGTTCTTTCCACGACGCCGAATACTTTGGCTCTGGGCCAAAAAAAAAAATGAGAGCGCCCCGTAGGTCGTCACAAGTGGTGGGAGTAGTAACAGCCAGAGGGTATGCACGCAGCTGCGGCAGCACCGTCCCCCACCCCCCACTCCGACTCAAAAGAAACTGGAGGAAGGTCAGAAATAGCTTCATCTTGATGTTCTTTCCGGATTGGACTCTCCAGCCGCAAACAAGGAGACCAAGAGGGTAGTGGGTGAAATTTAAAAGAAATCGTGAAGTGTGTATTTAGACTGGGCAAGAACGGACTTGCTTGCCAAGATCTGAAGTCCTGGAAGTAAATGGGCACACCTAAACCCCAGCGGCCCTATCACGAAGTATATCACCTTCCGCGGTTGAAAGGAGTGCTTTCCCCTGGAAGGAAGGGCAAGCGCTAAAATTAAAACAGTCCAAGACTGTTGAGACAAAGTCAGAAGAGAGCAAACCCACCAAAGGCTGTTCATCCCCTTGGTCTCGGTCAGAATTGGAGCCTAGGCCAGGAAAGCCATCATTACACAACTCCCCGTAAAATACCCGTCTTGCGATCTGAGGACAATCCCTCTGAGATCAGAGAAAGTGACCCATCGAATACTAAACTCTCACCTTCTTCCCTCTACCACGATGTGCCCTAAGGCCCACTAAGAAAGATTTTAGGAGCAGACGCAGCTCTGCAGTGAGGCTCTTTGCCCGTCTGCCACCCAGAACTGAGCGCCTGGATGATACCACTGTAACCTCACCGTGACTGCACTCAAACCCAGAAACTCGGGAGGCCTTACCACCATCGAAAAGCAGACCCCATGGTTACCTGGTAGAAATAAATACGCTAACATCGCAAGACAGTTCATATCCACAAATATTTATTGAGTGCCTATATGCAAGAATGAAGACAGGATGGCCCCTGGCTCTTCCCGGAGCTTACAGTTCCATCACTCCAATACTCTTCTAGCTTTAAAAACCCAGGCAACAAGCACTTGTCTTTGCCTAACCATCAGCAGCACTGGAGGAAGCCAGTTTTTCACATTGTTACAGTGTAATTGTGAATAAAACAATTCTTTGAAGTCAGCAGTCACGGTGATGACATGGTGTATCATGTCCAGCAAATGCAAATTTATGGCTTGATTCCTCATATTTGAGAGGCATCTACTGAGATAAAACACACATCAGAAGGAAAAAGCTTCATAATACAGGGCCTAAGAATACTGGTGTAGTTGAATATGTTATCAAGCTGCCACGGGACTCTTGACAGCGATTTCCTGCAAAGTGTGTGCAGTATACACGGGCTGAATCAGACCTGTAAACCTCATGACCACGGACCACACACACTCACTCAATGGCTGGTAGGTAGGATTTACCTGAAGGATTCTCCAGGGACGCCCTTCTTTCTTAAAGCTTCTTCAAGACTCACAGCACAAGTGGCACTTTAAAATTTAGTGAAAACTGCTTTTGAGATAAAAATTAAAATGACAAAAACATCTAATTTTACTACAGATGTTAAGTGTAGGATTCAAATTTAAATAGCATTCGGCAAAGCACCTGGCTTTTCAGGGTAAAAAAGCGGAACACATTTTTTGGTTATCAAACTCTAAAATCACAACCTTCATGTGGATCTTCTTTCTAGTGCCCGGTGGCAGGTCCTGCCACACGAACCATCACCGTTACAGGCCTGATTACAAAACATTCCAAGGAGCAATTATTTTGGTTACATTGCCAACACTTTTGTTTTTTAGAAAAATAGCCTATTTGTCAGATAACCCCCCAAATCACCTATAATTTAAGATGCTTCTGAACTTGTACTCAGTTGGTGACCAGTTTTGTCACTTAAAAAAAAAATGGACCTCATCCCAGAAGGAAGATCAAACTCCAAGATTTTCTGGGGTTTTTTTCCAAAAAGGTGGAGAGAACATCTTAGACCACCTTACAAAATTCAACCAACCCAAGGTAATTTTTAAGTCACTTGCTGGGGGCACAACTTAAAGAGTACTAAATCACTACCTTGGACTGAAAGATGTTTTTAACTTGGAATGAATCTGAAATGTACTTTTATTGAAAACTGACTAAGCACCAGGCACTTTACATAATCTTTAAATTGGAAGGAAGTTTCTTATCACTTCATCTTATCTGTCGCTGCTGAAGCAAGCAGGCCTGAGTCTGGTGGTGACCCAGGTCCCCGTGGCTCTGCAGTCTGGTCCCCGAAGCTGCCCCCTCCCAGCATGGCCACCTTAGCTACCTCTGTAGCATCAGCTGATCGCCTGTTGTGCCTCGGGGCTCTGGAAAGGAAAGGCAGGCCAGGCCAGAGGGAAAAGAGGTACTTCCACTCAGGTTCCCTCGGAAACGAAGTGGCTCAGCTCCCAGCGACAACAGCCACTTTCTAAGACTGCCACCTTTGGGGTTCAGTTTTTAAGTTGAGTGCTCCTGTGTGTAAATTAAGCACAAAAAAAGGGGAAAGATAGCTGAAAGGTTTTCCTTGGTTCTCTTCACAGCTATGAAGAAAAGAATTGTTTTTAATTTTTAAATAAGTGACTGACACTTGCAATCTATTACACATTTCAAGAATCAAAGCGTACATTTTCTGAGAGCGCAGAAGAGGTTTTGATGGGGTTTCATATCTTTCTTGAAATAAGCCAGTAGAGACTGAGAAGATAACTCCTTCACAAGATAAAACCATAATCTCTTCTGAAATGGCAAGTTCCTATTCTTAAGAAGGTAGTAGGCCTTATTTATGATAAAAGTAGGGAACAATGAGTTTCCTAATTTTCAAGTTAGATTTTCATATCACGTACAGAACACAAAGGGAGTTCCATCAGTAAAGTCAGTCCCTTAACTAGATTTTGACACAGCTGTACTGGAGCTTGATTAAAATTCACTTTTTCTTTTCTACAACTAGAAGACTTAAAAAAAAAAAAAGGCCAGAAAAAAAATACCACTACTAAAGGCACTCATTCCATTGATGAATAATTGTGATTGGACCGAGGTATTCAACTGGTGGCAGGGGCCGGGATCAAAGGTTCATTCGGGCATAGGAGCAGGAGGGGCAGGGGTGAGGCGGCGCCCCTGCGGAGACCCCCTCCCTGCGGAGACGCCCCCCAAGCTGAGCAGCAGCTCAGCTGCGGCATCGGGCCTGGAGCTGAGCCAGGTAAGCTTTGGTGAAGGTGCTCAGAGGCAGTTTGAGACCCCTGCGCAAAGGCGTCTGCATGTCCTAGTGGAGAAATGGTTGGCTTGGCTCATAACTGTAAGAGCTGTAAGCCGTTAAGAGGTTACATAAGAAGACGACTCAAAAGGACACCAAACTTTAAAACCTGAGCATTGTCGATGAGAATCGGTTTGGAAAGTTTAGAATGAATCTGTGTATCAACACGGACACGGATATGTGGGCACTGGGTTCTGGCTGGTCACCAGGAACTGGGCCTCCGTCAGAACCCACACCCGCTAGCTGATCGGAACACAGCCTCCTGCCCGCGCGCCACCCCAGGCAGGAGCCCTCCAGCAAGGCCAAGGGACAGGCCTGACGGCCAGCTACACACGTCCCTGTCCGTGAATTAGCAGGGTGGGCTGCTCTGATGACACCTGGCGTTCTCACAGCACCTACTATGGGCGTGGTTTGTGGCGGGGGTGGGGGCGGGGGGCGGGGTTAAGAATGTTCGGTGAGGACTGACAGCCGATGGGTGCACAGGGAAGCATGGCCGCTCTCACAGTCCGGGGGTGGGGGCGGAAGCCTGTATTCCATCAGAGTTTTATCAATCGATTTACTGCCACAAGCGGGTCACAGATTCAGAATGATGGGCAGAAAGCTACAGCTCTCCAACTGTTCAACGTTTTCTGGAAAGCACTATGTAGATGACTAAAGAATTAGAGTATGATAGCTCTCGTTTTTCTTTCCTTACAAATAATAAAGTTCAAGGGAGACAAAATGAGTTATTCAGAGTTTTCAAAGCTTTCCAATATTCTGTCATTTCCAATATCTCCATTATTACTATTCTAATACTCACTCTAAGACATGTTCCTAACAGCGATTGGATTACGTTTTTTTTTTTCAATTTCAATACAACTGAAATCCAGGGAATGTTGCATTTTTCTTTTGCTTTTTGCAGTCAGCATGTCTATCATTATGGAAGCTGTTCTTAAGCATTTATTTAAAAAAAAGAATCATATTCACAATGTAGAACAAGTATATAAAATTAGTGTGCAAAGTTAATTGTAAAAGGATAACACTATTTGTTTAGAAACAAGCTGCCTCCGCTGTTTACATTTCCTTACTATTGATATAAACGGGAGACTTATACTATTTAAAAATAAGACTTTTTAAATAGTAAAATATACAAGAGATTCCTGAGCATAACAAAAATATCTTGAAAATATGTGGCCATTTGAAGTATAAAATAGCAAGTGTAAAGAATAGCATGATTGTAAAACTACTATTTGAAGGCTTATAAACAGTACAAAATAGTTTGCCTTGTCTGAGTGCATAATTATACGTTAGTGCAAACACAAAGGTCTCAGAATTTAATGGCTACAAATCTCAGAGATTCGCAGAGGTGCGCAGAACATGGAATTTCTTTAATGTCATCCGAACGGAGCCCAGTTCTCGGTTGATCCTTTCCAAACGGTCCTCCAAGGCTTCCTAAGGGAAAACGGGAAACGTTTAATTAGAATTCTACGTCAAGGTCACTGTTTCTATAATCACCACCAAATTGATTCCTCTTTTAACAAAAGAGCTAGTGTAAACATTAAAATTACAGAAGTATTGTGTTTTTTACATACATCATCTTGTTTATATTATTTCTTGAAACTAACAACGTGAATCAACTTTTCAACCATTCAAAACAACTGCTGCACCATAGCATCCGCCCAGCACGGGTGCCGCTCTGAGTGTGGAAACCCCAGAAAGGGCCGCGCAGGGCAGGGCAGCGGAAGGAGGGGGGCTCCCCGACTGCTGGCCTGAGAGCAGAGCAAGAGGAGCCCAGGAGGTACCTCCCGCATCTCACCACAAGAAACGGACACGTCGAACTGTTGCCTGACCTCACTTACACACATCGAACAGCCTTCTGACAAGAATTTCTAAGTTAAAAAGGGGGGAAGATGCTGGAGGACTTGTTTTCATTTTTTTTTCTCAAGAAGAAAGAGATCTCACAATGAATCAATGTAACAACTTCTTTCTTCCTTTCTTTTCTTCTCTCTCTCCTTTCTTTTGAGGGAGGGAGGGAGGGAGGGAGAGAGAGAGAGAGAATGCCCATGAGCACAGAGAGCGGAAGGAGAGAGGCAGGCTTCCATGCTTAGCGCAGAGCCTGAAGTGGGGCTCAATCCCACAACCCTGGACTCACGACCTGTGCCAAAATCAACAGTTGGACACTCAACCAACTGAGCCACCCAGGCGCCCACCACTGCTATTTTTAAATAAGCAGTACCATTGTTAAGTAAATAGTGCCTGGAATATATATTTAGCACTTTAGATACTTTATTCAGTATTAACTCCAATGGTCTCTGCAATAAAACTTAGAGATTCCTCTTTAACAACTTTAATTATAAAAGGATCACACGGAGGCGCCTGGGTGGCTCAGTCGGTTGAGCATCCGACTGCGGCTTAGGTCATGATTCCACAGTTCGTGGGTTTGAGCCCCATGTCAGGCTCTGTGCTGACAGCTCAGAGCCTGAAGCCTGCTTCCGATTCTGTGTCTCCCTCTCTCTGACCCTTCCCTGCTCATGCTGTCTTTCTCTGTCTCTCAAAAATAAATAAAACATTAAAAAAAAATTTTTTAAAAAGATTACACGTTCATGATAAAGTATATAGAAGACAGATGAGTAAATATAACCACTGTTCCTGCTTTTTTCTGCAGATATGCACATCAATTTTTAGACTAAAAATAAAAACAATCAAATTCTCTACTTAAAAACATTTTTCAGTTGAATTTATGAAATATCTTTCTATGATATTTTAAATCAATGTGCAAAATCCCATTAGATTTAACCAAGAATCCTTTAGTAGAAATTAAGTTGCTTCTCATTTTGGATATCATAAATAATGCTGCAATAAATAATCTTTTTTAAAATTTTTTTTAAAATTTTATGTCTTTACTTTATTGTTAGAGACAGAGAGTGAGCACAGGAGGGGCAGAGAGAGAGGGAGACACAGAATCGGAAGCAGGCTCCAGGCTGAGCTGTCAGCACAAAGCTGACAAGGGGCTCGAACCCACGGACTGTGAGATCATGACCTGAGCCAAAGTCAGACGCTCAGCCACTCAGCCGACTGAGCCACCCAGGGGCCCCTTAATGTTTGTTTTTGAGGAGGGCGGGCAGAGAGAGACGGAGTTAGAGGATCCAAAACAGGCTCTGTGTTGCTGACAGCAGACAGACGGATGCACAGGTTGAACTCACCAACCGTGAGATCATGACCTGAGCCAAAGTCGGACACTTCACCAACTGAGCCACCCAGACACTCCTGCAAAAATATTCTTAAAAATCTTTCCTTACACACACCTGGAAGTATTACCTTAGGAATCATTTCCAGAAGTAAAAACGCTAGGTCCAAAGCTTTGGATATAGGTAAAATAATCGTACCCCAGAAAGTCTGTGACCATTTCTATTTCCACCTGCCGTGTATGAGAATATAATTTTCTCCATCCTGGCTACTGGGCTTTGTTTTTTTTCCATTTTTCTTTAAATATCTGTCAATGTGATAGTTTTGTTTAAAAGAATAATGCTTTTGGGGCACTTGGGTGGCTCAGTCAGCTGAATGTCCGACATCGGCCCAGGTCATGATCTCATGGTTCTCGTGTCTGAGCCCCTCTTTGGGCTCGCCGACATCAATGCGGAGCCCACTTCGGATCCTCTGTCCTACCTGCTTCTGCCCCTCCCTAGCTCTCTCTCAAATATAAATAAAACATTTTTTTAAAATAATGCTTCTGTTCAAACGTGTATTGTTTTTTACTCATTGGTCAGGTTGAATATTTTTCATCTTTTTTCTGCCAATTTTTCCTTTTTCACTAATGAATCCTATACATAAGCATCCTCAGCCCCTTTTTGCTGTCACTGGTCTCCTTACTTGGGCAGAAACAGCTTTGACAAGTGTGAACAGAAACTACTGCCTTTTATTTTGAGAGCATATAATCATTACATTAGAATATATTAAGCGAATGTGTCAGATAAATTTAGCTTCAGAGTATCCACAATTTTCCTTCTTCCTTCCCAATAAGGAGGAAGAGTTTTCTGTGTTGATTCTTACAAATTATTGAGTAAAGACTTAGAAAAACAACAAAAAACAATAAAAAAGACTTAAAGTCTTAAAGAGAAGTTGGGGAAATAGGCCCTAGAGGAAGACTTCTGTTTTCTTGGTGTTTTGTTCCTTCTGGTATCACAGGTCAACCTGAAAGTGAGCTGTAAGGCACCGAAAAGCCAAAACGTGCAGTTACGTAAGAGGCCTATCCCTGTCCTTAAGCTTGAAATGTTACAAAAAGGGCCAATTTAAAATGTCCCGTGGTTTCATGCATTTTAATTCTCTCCGAAAAGCAATGAAGAGAAAGGCGAGCGTTGCTTCGCCTGCACCATCTCCTGCTCAGTGATGGAATCACATCTCTCTTGAACCTCGCCAGCCCCTCCAGCTGCCAAGCGCAGCCGTTTCACATGTTTACGAACTGGAAAGAGGTTCCGCAATAAATCAGATTGGGGAGGAAGAAACAAACACCAGAAGGGACGTTTAGTGTGAGAGTATCAATGCACAATCCGTTAAAAGACAAACTGCACAGTGGAGAAGGCAGGAGCGTCTTTTTCATGATGTACAAAGGTCATATCACTTTTTATTCCTGAAAGCTAGCCTGCAGTTCTAAAATATACTATAATCACCAAACACTTTTCCAAGAGGCTACAAGTTGTGCCCCGCTGCTTCAGGATGCCTAACACATCAGCCTGGATAAATGGAGATAACTGAGAGGGTTCACCTGATTTAACCTTGTCTGCAAAGTGACTCTTCCTCCAGCAGAAGGCATTCGGCTTAGCGCTGCCTCGATCTGTTAACACACGCAAAAATACATAAGTACATACACACGTAAAAACAACCAGAAGGATTCTAATTAATGGCAGGGGCGTTTATAGCAGAATGGAAGAGAAAGACTTCAGCCCCAGCATCTTCTGGTCCGCCCCACCTTCACGAAAGCTCCCCCCGTCCCACTCCGCCAGGGCACCTCAGCTGGAATGCGCCCCTCGCGCGTCTCTGCGCTACGTCCACAGTGACTTCCTGGGACGGTCTGACTCAAGTAATTCCCTTCCGACTGTCCCTCAGACATAAGCATGTAAGTTCAGAAAAAGATTTTTTTTTAAGTTTGTTTGTTTTTACCTGGTCTTTTTCTTTTGTAAGTTCATCAAAAAAACGTTCCGTTTCAGCTAGGGTCCTAATTTTTGCTGTGTACTCAAAATCATTGCCATGTGGTGCTCCTGAGGCGGGCTTACACTGTTCAAAGCTAACTGATTTATTCTTCTCCCAGGCTGATCTCACACACACTGGCTTCCCTCCATTTGGCAACGGTTCGGGAGAAGAGCCGTGATTAGCATGGATGTCGGTGGCTGTTTCTGAATATTTTTTTTCTGTCAGAGAGAAGAGAAACTTATTTCTCACCAATTTTCCTAATAGATCGTATACATAACTACAGCTGTTATCCAACTTCACTTTCTGAAAATGGCTGCCACACACCAAAAAGCATAATGGGAAGAGACACAACAGTCAATCCTATTTACTCAATGCTTTTTCTCCACAGAATTCTAAGTTTTACCCTCGGTTTGACAACTGCACAACTTCCCCAAGTCAAGGTATGTGAACTTTCTGTAAAGTTAAAAGAACTTTAAACTTAAAGCCCAAAAAATTATCAAAGGGAAAAAAAGGGTAAACACTAACTACACGTTCGTGGACACACAGCCACACCAGGGGTGAAGAGCGGGAGTCTCACGGTGACTTACGTGCATTATCTTACAACTTTATTCCAAGCTTAGAAGATAAATGAGATAAAGGTAAAAAAGTAAAATAAAATCACTGAATACCTAAGCTGCACGAAATCACAGAATATAAAAGTAAAGAGAAAATCTGGCCCTGATGAGGAAGCATTAACATCCCCTGTACCTCAGTTTCCCAACTTTTCAAGGAGGCTCACAACACTGAACACAATAGGAGCATCACGCATGCTTACTCTTAGAGGCCCCTGGACAGAAAAAGTATTTAAGTGCAGGACATTGCAACATTTAGAACCTTGAAAAGATACCAGCAATTCACAAAATGAAGGACTAAAACCGTAACTAATAATTTTATAGGAAAAGATACCTTCCGAGTCACCTAGAGGAAGAAACCGGAGCTGCCTTCTCGGACCGGCACGTGGTGACGCAGGCACCGGGGCAGTATCTAAATCATCCAAAAGTATATCAGATCTAGTGAATGAAGCAAGTTACTCGTGAGAAAAAAATGTTAATTTTCCCTATCTCCACTAGAAAGACAAGCTGGCATTCAGTTAACTCACATATTTTTTAAAAAGAAGGCCGGTCATACAACTTTCTAAAACTGAAATTTTTATTTCTAGCACAAAATTGTATATTAGAGACTTAAAAGCATTTATCGACATGGCATCTCTTTTGATCGTCATGACAACCTTATAAAATAAGCCGGGCAGGTATTATTCCCATTTTACAGAAGAGGAAACTGAGGTTCGATATGCTTAAGCAATTTCTCCCAGAGCCTGGGAAGAGCTAGGTCACCAGCTCCTACATCTTAGGGGTCGCACACGCTGCTGAGTGCACTTCAGATTTTCAGGCACCCAGGGAAACTCCCCTTTAGTGCCAGGCCCATACCAGGACGGCCCGCCTTCTTGCACAAATGGCTCAAAAATTTCCCTCTATCATAAACCGTTTCAGGAAAACAAAGAATTATCATTTATTCTACATCCAAAAGCTGGAAGGGACTCTGAGGTGGTGTTTAAATTCAGTAGTTGGGGCGCCTGGGGGCTCAGTCGGTTAAGCGTCTGACTTCAGCTCGGGTCATGATCTCACAGTTCGTGGATTTGAGCCCCGCGTCGGGCTCTGTGCTGACAGCTCAGAGCCTGGAGCTGCTTCCGATTCTGTGTCTCCCTCCCTCTCTGCCCCTCCCCCTCTCATGCCCTGCCTCTCTGTATCAAAACTAAATAAAATATTAACAATTTAAAAAAAAGGAAAAATAAATAAATAAATTCAGTGGTAGCTGACTTATATAGTTAAAACCTGTTTCCGTGTCCTGTGGTACTTCTTTTAGTACGACATTCATTCACATGATTTAAACCCACAGAGTTCCCACTGGGGAATGAAAAGTCAGTGGTAGCTACAGGCATAAGCTGACACTTTTGTTAAAAAAAAAAATCAAGAATATATATTTTTTAATCTACTATTTTAGAGAACTTACCGAGTTGGACTGCCTTCATTTTTGCTAAGCAGGTGACTAAATCCTGGGGACAAATTTTCTTTAGGGGATCGCTTTGGACTATAAGCCACAGTCACCGGTGTTAACATAATCTCTCTTTTTGCTACAGAAGAAAATGAAGAAGAAATATTCTTTTTCTTCTATATAATACATATATTGGCAAAACATGCTTTCTTTTTCAGAGCGTTTCCTAACTGTAAATGGAACACAATTTCACTGGAAGACTTTCCAGGAGACGAACGAGAGCGTACGAGAGGACGATGACCCACGGGCTAACATCTAGAGGGAAGCGGGTCAGCATTTTAGTGCCTCAGGCTGTAGCTGCGGCGCCCCGGCTCACACCTGGTCTGTCAGGGTTTTAGAGGTCGACTGGGAATAAGACAGCAACCCCGGCGCGCCCGGGAGCGCTCCCGTCACACGGTTACATGCAAGTGTCTTCAGCTGTTCCCAACACGGAAAACTGAGAAAACAGAAATCCAGTGCTTCACCTTTAAAACTTCATCCACAATGGGCTGAAGCAGCCTGGGGTAAATATATGCAAAGGAGCATCTCTTTGAAGCCAGCTTCTCTTATTTGAGCTCGTGTTTGATTAGAGGGCTGTCAGCGAGCTACCAGTCGAAGTGGTATTAGTTGCAAAAAAAAAAAAATCTGCCGGACACACGAACCAGGTTACTACGCTGCGGTTCCTCCAGCTCCGGTCACAGAATCCGTGCAACCGGGCAAGGCTGTGACTGAACAAGATCCTGCTTGGGGGCCCTGCGCTCAGAGCGCTCTTCCAGCTGCCAGGGAGAGCGGAAGGCACACAGAAAACCTCTGGCGTGTGTGCCCGGCTCGGATGCCACCCTTCAGAGCCCTGAGACACACACGTCTAACTCTTACTTGGAGCACTTGATTTCCGAGCTGAAGGGGGTAAAGACGAGGACCTCTGTGAAGCAGAGTTAAATCTCTTCTGTCTCTGCTGGGCACACTTCTCTGGGGACCGACTTGCGCTGACAGACGTTTCGGTTGGCCGAGGATTCACTAGTTCTGTAACAGACAAATGTCAGAAAGTAAACAAACAAAACAAACCCAGCTCCAGGTACCTCCTGTTTCTAACAGATGATTACGCACAGCAAGCAATTCTCATTATCTAGGTTGGAATGATTATGTGCAAAGGCAGGTTATGAAGATTAAAAAAAATGCTAGATGAAGAAAAATGTGGGAGTTTATAACAAATTCATTCTGGCTCCGTGTTTACAAGTGCCATTCAAGGTGATTTTTCCAGAGAGACTGTTTTTAGAAAGCAGGTCACTGATTTATTTACTAGGAGATACTGCTTTGGAGAATGCAATGCTGAAGACATTCACAGTGTGATCAGCGAGCCCGACCAAGTGAGCACTGGACAGACCTGCACTTGGGAGGAAAACAGGACGACAGCCTCCTTCTCCTGCCGAGAGGAGCTCATGAACACGAAAGGGAGCAAAGATGGCGCCTCTCCCTTTATGACCCCAGCAGTCTGCCTTAACACTCTGACATGACACAGACCCATGCAGAAATTTCCCAAATATCTTTAGGAATGCCACACAGATCCGTACTAATCAGAACGTAACACACAGTCTGCTTTGACGAAAGGTGCATCTTATGCCACGACTGGGATAAGTTATGAACCAGGGGTTGAAGGAAGGGGAGGTACCTGGGGGCGAACGGGAAGGGGTCTATCATCTATCACCGATCTATAGCACACGAGGGAAAAATGCTTACTATCTGAGGTGTCCTCTTTCTCTGTCTGTGTGCCCCAACTTTTAAATATTTTTCCTTCATCAAGTTCTTTTAAAGCTTTCATGATCGGTGTATCTGAAGTCTCTCTCTGGGTCTTTACCAATAAGCTTCCTGGTGAACTTGCAAATGAAGAATCCTTTTCCGGAGGAGAATCGCACCTTAAAGAATAATTGTAAGTCATACAGTGAGTGCTGTGGGCTGAATATTGTGTCCCCTCGACCTGGAGCTCGTATGCTGAAGCCCCAATCCTCAGGGGATGGTGGGAGGAGGTGAGGCCTTGAGGAGGGGTTCGATTCAGGTGAGCTCATGACAGTGGGAACCCCGTGATGGAATCAGCGCCTTATAAAAAGGAGCGACACAACGTCTGTCTGTCCCTCCGCACACGTTCACCGAGGGAAGACCACCTACCTCGCAAGAGGAGCCTCACCAAGAGCCCACTGTGCCGGCAGCTCCCCGGTTTCGGACTCTCGGGCTGCAGCCCCGCAGGAACAAGCGCCTTGTGGAAGCCGCCCGGTCTGCGGTGACCTGAGGCGGAGCTCCCGGCCGGCGTGGTCAGCGGGAGAGCTCACAGTCAGGCCCCCCAACGAGATGCGTGCCTCACGGCACAAACACGAGACGATCGGACCGCATGGGCCAGACCAGCGCTTCCCCATCGTTTTCCCGGCCTCGCGCAGGCAGGCACGTGGTGCGGAGGTGGTGCTCGGGGGTACTGTGGGTGCTCGGGCCAGCCGGGGGTGAGGGGATCGAGCCCTCGCCCTCCCCGAGAGCCCGGGCATAGCGCGCCACCGTCTCGGGAGCACAGTGGGGGGCGCTCTGCACAGCCTTTGGTGGTCAAGAACCCCAAAAGCATTAGTTTTTCACAGTAAACTAACAATCAGGTCCTCAAAATTAAGGCACTGAAGCAACCAAGAGAAGGCTCTTTGTATCCTCCTGAACATGTAAAGGCAGTTAAAACCTCTAGGAAACCGTCAGCAGTTCCCAAGGACGACCCCTGGCAAAGCTGCCTTACCGGGCAGCACAGGTCTCCGCCAGCCGCGCATCCGCTCTGTTATCCTGGGCGTCCAAAGGCTGCCCCGTGAAGATGGAATACTCCGCGCCCGGGATCAGCCACTTGCGCCTGCTGACGTCGGAGGTGGCCAGCGTGCTGGGACAGCGAGAAACGACCCGAGGTGTTACAGGCTTCGGTTCAGACAACACATACAGAAAACAGCTGCTCTGACGTGTCACATACGCATGTGAACAGGAATTGAAAAACCGCATAAAGCAACCTTACGTTAGATACGCGGATTCTGTTTTATGGTTTTCAGATCCAACTGGCCTGCTGTTTTGGTTTCTGTTGCTGTGGAACGCGTCTGCACCTCAGTCGGATTCGGTACTCTCCTGTGTCCACAGCCCCGAACCCCGCCAGCTCGCCCCCCACCACACTTCCCGCGCTGCACACCCACCGCGGAGCTCCGGCCACAGCCGTGCAAGCCAGCCTGCCCTTCCTGGCCCTACCAGACCGGCACACGGACACCCCTATCTGCTCGGCCCGGTGCAGGAGCCGCTAGTCACATACTGCTGTTGAACCCTTGGACTGTGGCGAGATGAAGAGCCAGTTTTTAAATGTTATTTAATTTTAATTAACCTAAGAACTTATTTTTTAATCTTTGTTTATTTTTGAGAGAGGCACAGCGCGAGCAGGCGAGAGGCAGAGAAGGGGAGACGCAGAATCTGAAGCAGGCTCCAGGCTCCGGGCTGACAGCAGAGAGGCTGATGTGGGGCTCGAACTCACGAACTGTGAGGTAAATTTAATTTACTGAGTAGTGCAGTTCTAGGGTAGGACCTCCCCCATCTTATGGAAGCCCTGCCTCATGAGGCTCACACAGCACGCATTCCTGGCCCTTCACTGGACTCCAGGACCCGTCTATCTTCACCACACCTGCTCCTGCTCCGCTCTGGGCGACATCAGTGTCCACGCAGACGAGCGGCCCAGGACCCCTCCTAGGGACTGGACTCTACTCCTGCTCACTCACCCCCTCAGCACACGCTCACTGGACTTTGTCGTCACCAGAGAACATCCCCCCACTTAAGAACTCACAACTCCAACGATTCTTCTGGCTCACGTGCTCAAGCATCACCAAGGCACTGTGCCCCCAAGGCCTGTGATCCCTGGCCTCACCACTTTCTATGTATCGGCCCCTCCAGTTCCCCTCCACCTACTCTGGGGTGCACACTCCCGGTAAGAGTTACCACTGCCTTGGCCCCCTTCCCCGCTCCCCTCCCATCACACCCAAGTGGCGGCAGAGACCTCAGCCTGGAGGATCACAGTGGCCTCACTTCCGAGTGTCTACAGTCCTACGCTTGGGCTTGCTGGAGAAAAGCCATTCGTGCATGCAGGATGGGCTATGGTTGCAGAGTCACTATCACCACCTCAACAGACACCCGGCACTGGCTGGCAGCACGTCTCTCTGTAATCAACAAGCCCCAACTCTCCAGCTCGACTAGCTGTCACCTTCTCCCCTCTCCTCGAACCTCTCAGCCAACCCTGATGGCCAGGTGATAACCTCGCATCACACTCGGGTGGAAAAGGGAAGCCTGGAGGAGACGGAGCTCTTCCTTTCCCACACCGCTTACGACACGCCTCTTCATTTTCATGTCAACTCCCAGTCACTCCCTTGATTTGGTCTCGATTTTTAAATTAAGAAACATTCCAAACATTTTTAGAAAATTACATGGGGCGCCTGGATGGCACAGTTAGGTTAAGCATCCAACTTCGGCTCAGGTCATGAAGCAGTTTATGAGTTCGAGCCCAGCATCGGGCTCTGTGCTGACAGCTCAGAGCCTGGACCGGCTTCTGATTCTGTGTCTCCCTCTCTCTCAGCCTCTCCCCCACTCCTGCTCGCTCACTCTCTCTCAAAAATAGACATTAACAATTTCTTTAATTAAAAAAAAAATTACAAAGGCCACTATGAGCATTCGCCTGTACTTGGTTTTAACAAATGCTAACCTCTTACCACACACGTTTTCAGTGGAAAAACAAACCCTGTGCACACGACTGTTTGTGTCTTTAACATCATGTCCACTTCATGTGCACGTCCTTCCAGTGCTGCTGCTTCTGCTCAACGCGTCTCAGGTCTCCCCGTGTCAGCACAGACGCTGTGTCACTCCACTCACCCGCAGCAGGACTGTACCACCCATCACTGATTCTTTCCCCTGCTGGGACGTTCAGCTTCTAACACATCCCCTTTCAACAGTGCTACGATTAACACGTGGAGGGATTCCTCTAAGGCAAATATCTAAAATCAGAAGTGTGCCATCTAGGGTGCACATGTCTTAGGTCTTCGTGGGTAGTGCCAAACCACGCTCTAGACAAGCTTACTGACTTCCAGTCCAACCACTACTTGGAGAGCACCTCTCTCCTCACGTCCTTGACAAGCTCTGCACTGACTGGAGCTGGAGCCTGGCCTTTCTGATGGTGTGAGTGGCAGCCCGTGCTTGTTTTCACTTACATTTTCTAATTACTAGTAAAATGAACATCTTTTCATTTTATCAGCCGTTTATAAGTCTCCTGTGAATTGTTTGTTCATATTCTTTTATCATTTTTCTATTGAGGAGACTTTTTCTTTCATAGTTCTTTACCTCGTGGACACTAAGCCTTTATTGGCTCGTGTTCACTTCAGCATGCACAGACACGCAGACTACACTCATGCACAACCGTCTGCGTACAGTCTTGATTATCTGCTCTATTTGTTAGACTTCTGAACAGTGAACCACTACAGAGACAACCCCAGCCCTTGTGCGTCTCTCCAAGGTCATTCCTCCCCAAAGCACCCGCGTGCGCTAACTCTGTAATGTGTGCACACACTGTACTTATTACTACTTCTACACGAGCCTGTGAGAACACGCACAACTGTCCTACGTGCTAAGGTCAATATAACTAGCATCCTGCTTCTTCCGAAACTGGTTTTTTGTTGTTCTAAATTATGAAAGATTAAATCATGTTAATGATCTACTTCTGTGGTTGGTAAATTTTTCCTATAAAGAGTCAGATAATAAATATGTTTTTTTGTGATATTTTGTTTTTTCATTTTTAAAAAGAATGTTGTTTGATGTCTAGTTTTTAAGAGAGAGAAAGAGACAGAGTGTGAGCCTTGGGAAGGCAGAGAGAGAGGGAAACAATCGGAAGCAGCCTCCATGGAGCAGAGTGGCGCAGCGGAAGCAGGCTGGGCCCATAACCCAGAGGTCGATGGATCAGAAGCAGGCTCCAGGCTCTGAGCTGTCAGCACAGAGCCCTAGGCGGGGCTCGGATCCATGGACGTAAGATAGGATGCTTAAGCGACTGAGCCACCCAGATGACCCCATTTTGTTTTAACAGGTTCTATGGGCCAAATGCAACGACTGTTGCAACGACTCAGCTTTGCCATTGTAAGGCAAAGCTGCCACAAACAATAGGTAAAGGAATAAACTTTATTTATGGACACTGAAAATTTGAATTTCATATAATTTTTACATATATGAAATATTATTCTTTGATTTTTTTTCCCCCCAAACACTTAAAAACATAAAAACCTTCCTTTTCTCCTGGGCCTTCCAAAACCAGGCAGCAGGCTGCGCTTACCGCTTCTGATCTAGGGAGCGCGCGGTCACATGTGCCGCGCCACGCACAGCTCTATCACCGAACACCAACGCTCCCGCTGTGAGACACACAGGGCGCTTTCAGCCACTCCACACAACATTTTCAACGACATTCACGTCTGTCCCTCTGTGCACACCGCTCTCCAGGCCATCAGCCCCTGGCTGTGGCTCCCAGGGGACCACAGTCCCCCTCACTCAGCTCGCTCAGCAGCGGCCACACCACTGGCCACTTCGGGGTTCCTCCCAGCGCGCTGGCAGCTCTTTCTCAGCTTCCTGTGCCGACCCTGCCCAACGTCAGGACCTCGGGGCTCTTCAGAGCGTCATCCTACACCGCCTACCGCATGGTCCAGCGCTACGGAATGACAGTTCTACAATTTGTAATGTCAGCCTAAGACCTTATTTCTGCGCTCCAAATGCAAATTTATAATCACCTGCTGGATCCCCATTTGGAATTTGTAGGAATCCCAAACTAAAATATCCGAAATAGAAATTCTGACCCTTACTCCATAGTCTGCTCTTCCCATTTCTTCTCTAGTTGAGTATATGGCACCTGAGTTGCTCCAGACAGAAACCAAGGCATTATCGGACACCTCCCTTTCTTATCTCGTCATGTCATTCTTAGCCAGGTTCTGCGGACCCCACCTCCAGACCCCTCACACCCTGCTCTTCTGTCCCTTTCTCCGGACACCACGCAGGAGACACAATCTCTCCCAGCACTATGACGGCCTGATTAGTGTGTCTGCTTCTACCCTTTTCCTCTCCGTCTTCCCTTCATGGCAGGTGCATTTAAAAAATACAGATCAGATGACCTAATTTTACCACATACAACCTTTCAGAGGCTTCCCAACAAACTTAAGAGTAAAATCCAAACTCTTGATCACGTACGGCTTAGAAGGTGATGTCTGACAGTCTGGATTTCCCCCGGACCTACTTCACCTCTTGCTGGCAACCTTCGGGCCACACGGGCTTCCTCCGGGTTCTTCAAACATGTAAGCTCTTTCCTACCTCAGGACATAGTAGGGCTAATTTCTCTGCCTGGAACATCCCCTTCCCCCACGCCCCCATCCCAACAGCTGAGCACAGGGCTCGACTCCCTGCTTACAGGTCACCGCCACAGAAAGGCCGTCGCTGACCCCAATCCCACCCTACTCTTGTTCTCTTGCCAATGTTCAAGTTCAGTCACTTACAATTTTTTTTCTTTAAATAATTCACTATGTTCTAACTTAAGATTAATTAACAAAGATCTAGAGAAGTGCCTGGGTGACTCAGTTGGGTGAGTATCCAACTTTGGCTCAGGTCATGATCTCGCGGTTTGGGAGTTCAAGCCCTGGGTCAGACTCAGAGCCTGGAGGCTGCTTCGGATTCCGTGCCTCCCTTTCTCCACCCCTCCCCTGCTCATGCTCTGTCTCTCTCTGTCTCTCTCAAAACTAAATATTTTTTAAATATTTAAATAAGTAAATAAAAAGATCTAGAGAAAGTTTCTTATTTGACAATTACAACTTAGGAAGGTTAAAATTTACAATTTAACAATCTTTCTGATACACATCAGTTTTATGACCTTATGAGCTACTCATTTAATATTCTTTATAAAATCTTAATAAAAACCAATTCTCATATGAAAAAAGCAGCTAGGGCTGCTGGGTGGCTCAGTTGGTTAAGCATCCAACTTTGGCTTAGGTCAAGATCTCACAGTTCCATGGGTTCGAGCCCCACATGGGATGTTGTGCTGACAGTGAGGAGCGTGAAGCCTGCTTCAAATTCTGTATCCTCCTCTCTCTCTGCCCCTCCCCACTCACACTCTGTCTCTTTCTCAAAAATAGATAAACATTAAAATATTTTTAAAAAGAAAAAAAAGTTTTATAAATATATCATCAACATAATGTTCTGAGATTACAGCGAAACTAATTCTGAACTACAGAAACTTACAAGCTAATAAAGATCTACCTTCACAATAGGTAGGTCTGTCCATTAACATAGGAAAACGAGTTCTGGAATTTTAGGGCTAAAAGACCTTTTGAGATCCTGTAGGCCAATGTCCTTGTTTTCACAGATAATAAAATTGAGCTCAAAAAAAAAAAAAAAATTCAGTGATTTGCCTCAGGTCACACAGCGGGGCAGAGTCAAAGAACAAAAACATTCTAGGTCTCTTTACACCCCATAGAGCTCTAGTCCCTCCTTTTGGCAAACGCCTCTGCATAAGAGCTTTTATAATATCTAATAATTAGATGGCTTTGTTTTTGTTTTTTAAGACCTACGCCCAACATAGGGTTCTAACTCATGACTGAGCCAGCCAGGCACCCCATAATTAGATGTTTTTACACATCTCAGTTCTATAATGACACGTAACCCTGACTTTCTCATGATTTAGACAGATGAGTTTCTCAGTTCCCTAAAAGTGTGCACCTATTTCTAGCTTTACCGAGATTAAACAAAATCACTTACTTGGCATGTGAGGATCTCACAGGAGTTCTAGAATTATGGCGAAGACTTAACATATTTTCATGCTCTACTTGCTTGACCTGAGCTTCAAGTTTTGAAATTGCTCTAATTCAAAAGCAATAAGATAAATTCAGCACACAATAGATTTTAAATATAGTTCAACTACAAATTACTTAACAGACCCTTCTAGAAACTGCTAGTCCATATACGTGTTTTCATAGTAAAACGTCACCAGTAGGCTTAAAAAAGCTGAACAAAATTAGAAAATAAATGGAAAGGCAAATACATTAAACTCTACAAAGAGGCATTTCATATACTACAACGGAAGGAAAGGAAACAGACGGCTTTTATATAGCCAAGGGAAAGAAGAAAAATTATAAATTTGACTCCAGATCAAATTTATACATGGTATAAATTTAAAAAATAAAATAAAAGCAAGTACTCAAATAAACTTCAATTCTAATATGTTTAATTCTAAACGTATATATTCGTGCATTTAAACTACACAGAAGACGAAGCAGGTTTAATATAACATCCCATGAAAGAGCCAATAAGAACTTCCTAATTTTTTAAAGACACAAAGGCTAAATTATCCCGAACTCTCGACCTACAGGCGACTCACCTCATTTGTGCCGTGTTCAGAATAAAAGCCTATTTTTCACCTTTACCAACAGGGGGTAAGGACTCTGGTATTTCTGCTTTGAAGCCACCTTTCTGTTCTCTCAAGCTTTGCCTACGTGCTTGTATCCTTCTAACCTGCCCTGCCGCCAGGAGGCTTGGAGAAGGAACAGCTCTGGCGGGCTGACGCTTCACACCGATGTGACAAGGAAGCTGTTGGTAGAACCGAATGCACCCCAGCAGAGACCTGAGCGAATGAGCAGGCCAGGCGGCATCTGCGTTCTCTCCAATGGGAAGTTGTTAGGAGTGCAGTAAAATCTCCAAGTAAGGTATCTTCAAATATAAATACAAAAGCATGCTCCAAAGCCAATTACAAATAACTAATCATTTGCCACAGGGACCATTTACGACTCTGTGTCTATCTAATTAAGCAAAAGAGATCACAAACATAGCCCCCCAAACAGGTTTTGAAGAAAGTCGATGGTCATAAAGTTGGTGTGAACGCGGTTTTCTTTTGGGAGCACAAATCTCATTCAGTGAACTAGACTGCCTCTTAACATTCTGTTTTATTTTTGTTAAGGATAGATTAAATTTCTTTTCAATGGTTTAGTATCATTTAGATTTTGCTATGCTGACAAACCACATAATGTTTCAGGACCGCATACTTCTCAAGTACAACCATCAATATACTCTAATCATTTAAAAATCTTTGCTGGGGTGCCTGGGTGGTTCAGTTGGTTAAGCGTCTGACTTCACCTCAAGTCGTAATCTCACGGTTTGTGAGTTTGAGCCCCACACGGGGCTCTATACTGACAGCTCAGGGCCTGGAACCTGCTTCATATTCTGTGTCTCCCTCTCTCAGCTCCTCCCCCATTCACACTCGGTTTGTTTCTCTCTTCTCAAAAATAAATAAAGATTGAAAAAATTAAAAATAAATAAAAAATAAAAATAAATAAAAAATAAAAATCTTTGGCTAAAATCAAATGTATTTCTAGGTCAGGGGAAGAATGGAAGAAAACCTGACCTCCAACTGCTTAAAAATCCTCAAGAAAAACTTTCTTTTCAGTGCTTTCAGTATAGACACATATTTACATCCTAAAAGGACAGAGGCATAATTCTTATTAATAAGATAACACATTTTACCTTTTCAAGTCAGAAATCTGAGTATGTGCATCAAGCAATTTGTTCTCAGTTATATTTAATGTATCCTATGAAAATAGAGGGAAAAAAATCAGATAACTGGAATATTCAGGATATATTTTTAAGATATCTAATATAAAACAAATCTAAGAGAGCTACAAAGAAAATTACGCAGGTAGCCAGCAAACACAGCATCAACCACAGAGCCAATATACACAGTTCAAGGGGAAAAATGAGAGCGCAAAACGGTGGTTGGCACAGGTACGTACGTGACCTGAGTAACAGGTGTAGCCTACGATGCTTTCCTTAATTCTGCATGCTCCAGTGTCAAAACGGACACATTTTAACCACAACTTGCCTAAAACCTCAGTAGATGGCAAAACAATACACAGGTGTTTTGCCATTTAGTAAGGTTTCAGATGTGATGAGGGGCTCCTGACCCCCAGAATTCCCGCCTGCCTCGCTGTGCAGGCCTTTTCGCCAACGCTGAATGATCACAACCCTGTATTTTATGCAACACAAATCCCTTGGACCCCACTTACAGCATTATTGTAGGGTTTTGCGGAATTCAAACATAGAATTCCCAAATAGAGCTTTCATAAAGAATTCAAACATTATCGATAAACTCAAATAACCCTACAAAAAGCTACTGCTTTAAAAAACAAAACTTTGTATTTAAATATTATTAAATACGGGGCGCCTGGGTGGCTCAGTCAGTTAAGCATCCGACTTTGGCTCAGGTCATGATCTCACGGTTGATGGGTTCGAGCCCTGCATTGGGCTCTGTGCTGACAGCTCAGAGCCTGGAGCCTGCTTCAGATTCTGTGTCTCCCTCTCTCTCTGCCCCTTCCCTGCTCACACTGTCTCTCAAAAATAAATAAAAAACATTAAAAAAAATTTTTAAATATTATTAAATAATTATTTTCACCTGTATGGCTCTTATATTCTTCTAAAAATTTCATCTCAACTTATCTCAAATACAACAGCCATTCAGTATTCCTGAACGGCTGTGACTTAAGTGGGCAAATATTTGCAGAGACGAGGGGGTGACGGAGAGAGGGTCTAACTCAGGCAGCTAGACAGAGGTGCAGGAGAGAGAGAGGGAGGGAGGGGAAAGAGTGAGCTCTCTTCATTTCCAACCCCGTGTTTCTGCCGCTCCGCGATGTCAGAATGGGAACCATCAACCATTACCTTGACTCTTTCGTGTTCTTTTCCAAGGGACTCGTACTCTCCCAAGAGCTATAAGGAAAAACAAAGAATTGCACCACAGAGTTAAACATTATAATAGCAACTCAGGGATAGTCTATAAAATAGCTGCCCATACTCTTCAAAAAGGCAGATGTCATGAAAGAGAAAGGTTAACACTCCGTTCCAGATCGAAGGAGACTAAAGAGGTAACAGAGGGAATGTAACGCGTGATCCTGGGTTGGATCCTGGACTGGGAAAAAAAGTGTCATAAAATAGTAATTTGGATGTAAACAGCACATTAGATTTCTTTACTTTGACTCACTCTGTGGCTGTGTACAGAAGGCCCTTGTTCTTAGGAAATACAGACCAAAAGGTAGGGGTGAAGGGGCATAATGTCTACAACTTATTCTCAAATGGTTCAAGGAAAAAAACTGCATGTGTGAACACACATGTATACGCGAGGTGAGAAAGCAAATACGGCAAATGTTAACAACTGTGACCCCAGGTAAAAGGAATGTAATCATTCTCACAAGTTTTCTGTAAGTTTGAATTTCTTTCAAAATGAAAAGTAAAATAAAAACAACTTGGTGTCAGTCAAGGTCCTTTAAGCAGTAGTTTATATATTTATTTCAAAGGCTTCATGCGCAGGGCTTGAACTCACAACCTGGAGATCAAGACCTGAGCAGAGATCAAGAGCTAGATGCCCAACCACTGAGCTACCCAGATGCCCCAAGTAAGCAATATTTTAAAAGATTAAAATTTGTGGGGCATCTGGGTGACTCAGTCGGTTAAGTGGCCAACTTGGGCTCAGGTCCATGATCTCACGGTTCGTGGGTACAAGCCCCATGTCGGGCTCTGTGCTGATGTGCTGACAGCTCAGAGCCTGGAGCCTGCCTCAGATTCTGTGTCTCCCTCTCTCTCTGGCCCTCCCCCACTCACTTCTCATAAATAAATAAAACATTAAAAAAAATTACCAAAAAGAAAGCACAATCACAAGTCTAATATAATCAGGTTACTTATTTTAAAATGCATATATGTGAGACTTTTTATTAAAGAAGATAGATTCAAAGAATTTTCTTCTTATCCTGAGATCCCACTAAGTTAACAATGAGGCAGAGAAGTCAAGAGGTGACCGCAACAGAGAGGGATTTCCATGGAGGAACAAGGTGGAGGAGGCTACAACCATTAGTGCCTGAATATGGGATCCTGACGGTAAGCAGCTGATCTCTTCGTAACTCTGTGAGGCTCAGGACTTGACTTTGAGGTTCACTAATAGGGGAGAAGCACAGGCTGACCAAAACTGGTTAAAAGTCCTAAAGCTGAGTGGTTACATGGGGCGCCTGGGTGGCTCAGTCAGATGAGCATCGGACCGGCTCGGGTCATGATCTCACAGTTCGTGAGTACGAGTCCCACGTCGGGCTCTGTACTGACAGCTCAGAGCCTGGAGCTGCTTCAGATTCTGTGTCTCCCTCTCTTCTGCCCCTCCCCTGCTCACACTCTGTCTGTCTGTCTCTCTCTCTCCTTCAAAAATAAACATTAAAAAAATTAAAAATAAGTAAATAAAGCTGAGCCCAGGACCTTCCCCCATCCTATACAGCAGCAGACTGGCCAGCCGGGCAACAGGACTCAGTGAGCATGAGTGAGACACAAATGTAACTTTGGAAACCCAAGTGCAGCAGGTGGAGGAAGCAAAGGGATAGGAGAAGATGGAAAAGTTTTCAAACAACAACAACAACACAAAAAACACAAAACAAAACCCACTTGGCTCCCCATCCCTCACTGCCACCAGATCCTGGGTGAAAGGTCCCAGACAAGAGACTGGGAGACTCTTCCTTTGGAAAACCAAACAACCCCAGAAAAAAGACCTCTACATAATCACTCCACGACTGCTGGCAAGTAAAGCCTACCCGGAGGTAAGTCACATCCGTACACGCATAGTGTCCAAATGGCTTTTGACTGCCTCCCCCTTAAATGTGAGTCTATAGTTAAAGAACCAACATTTAAGAAAAAAAAAAAAAAAAGCCAAAACATTCAATATGAAGCTGATTTCAAAATGAAAGGTTAACTTGGAAGAAATAATATATCAAAGCTAAAGTAGTATTAAAAGGATGCTATTATTAATATCCTCAGAGAAATAACTGCTCTATTCATAAAACAAGATCAGAAAGCAATAAAAACTAGCAACGAGAGAACAAGAAACAGCTCTTAGAAACTAAAAATGAGAGAGAAAATAAATTTAATACTAAGACCAGAAGTTAGAGGACAGAGAGGCCATGACGGAATGTAAAGCATAAATAAGTCTTAGAAACTCAACCCAGGGGCGCCTAGGTGGCTCAGTCAGTTAAGCGTCCAACTTTGGTTAAGTCATGATCTCATGCTTCATGGTTTCAAGCCCCAAGGTGGGCTCTGTGCTGACAGCGCAGAGCCTGGAGCTGCTTCGGATTCTGTGTCTCCCTCCCTCTCTGCCTCTCCCCTGCTTGTGTTTTCTCTCTTTCACAAAAATAAATAAACTCAAAAAAAAATCTGATAAGAAGGAGTGCCTGGGTTGTTCGGTTGGTTAAGCATCTGACTTCGGCTCAGGTCATGATCTCACAGTCGGTGGGTTTGAGCCCCACATCGGGCTCTGTACTGACAGCTTGGAGCCTGGAGCTGCTTCAGATTCTGTGTCTCCCTCTCTCTCTGCCCTTCCTCTGCTCACACTCTGTCTCTCTCTCTCTCTCAAAATATAAAAATAAAGACATTAAAAAAAATTTTTTTTAGTCTGATAAGAAAATACAGAATTCTATACTGTTAAGCCAAATGACATGTGAAAGACCTAAATCTTCATCCACAATGATTATGGATAATGTTAAAAATTCAAGAAATAGGGTCATCTGGCGGCTCAATCCCTGGAGCATGCAACTCGTGATCTGTGTCCTGATTCTGTGTCTCCCTCTCTCTCTCAATCATATCTGTGGTATTTTATTTTATTTATTTTTTTATCTGTGGTATTTTAAATCTGAAGATGAGTGGTCGGTCCCCAGGTAGATTTTTCTTTTTATATACCTGAAATATTTAAAATATGTTTACAATAAAAATAAACAAAAGCTGCATGTGTCAGGATAAGTTTCAGAAACAATGCTGGAAACAAAAACAGGTTGCAGCAGGGGGTGCCGGGCTGGCTCAGTCAGAACACGCATATCTTGACCTCGGAGTCTTGAGTTCAAGCCCCACACCAGGCGTGGAGCCTACATAAAAATAAAAATACAAAGCAGGCTGCTGGAAGATGCAGGCGCTACAATACAACTCACACATGGTCCATACGCGTTACTAGGCACTGCTCGCAGACACGCGGGTTTGGGGCAAAAGTAGAAAGAAGTGCGTGGGGAAAACCAAGAGGGAGTTCAGCCTAGCAGGTAGGAGAGAAGGGGACAGAAGGGGCGTTCCAATTGTATCTGCCGACAGCTGGCACGTGGACACACGTGACATAACAAACGCAAACAAAGACAGGGTCATCACTGGCAACACTGGTAGAATTTCAGTTCAAAACCGCACCCCAGCGATGCTCGGCTGCTGCGCAGCTACTGCAGCAGGACTTGGAGGGTTTCTGCTTAAGTAAAAACAGGGGCCTCCCGGCGCCGACGAACATGCCTAGCACTAGCCCTCGTTTCTAAGCGTCATTTTCTGCCTAAAGGGACCGGGGCTCCTCGGAAGCATGAGCGATTGAGGGCTGCGACGGGGGGAGTCCAAGGGGAGCCTGGGATGCCCTGCGGTGCCAGGAAGGTGGATGTGCTCAGAGAGCGATGGGAACACGCCAAAAGGAGGAGCCAGCCAGCCTGACACTTGGCCCACTGGCCAAAACAAGGACAGAGCAGGCATCAAAGTAATAACCCTTGGGGGCGCCTGGGTGGCTCAGTAGGTTAAGTGCCCGACTTCCGCTCAGGTCATGATCTCACAGTTTGTGGGTTCGAGCCCCACATCGGGTTCTGTGCTGACAGCTCAGAGCCTGGAGCCTGCTTCCGATTCTGTGCCTCCCTCTCTTCTGCCCCTCCCGTTTACACTCTGTCTCTCTCTGTCTTAAAAATAAATAAACATTAAAATAATAAGAAGAACAACCATAACAACAAAAAGAACTATAACTCACTGAATCAGAATCCAGGAGTCCACGGGGACACAAATACACAAAGGAGAGCAGGGAGGCCCTCCTGGCAGAAAACTGTAGGAGGGAAGAGAGAACCGCCATTCGGCACCCCCCACGGTAACTGCTTGTTTCGGGAGAGACTCCTCAGCAGACGCTAACGCTAGCGGGTAAGACTCGGGGGAGAAGAACGGGAGTTACAGAGTCTTAACACATCCCCTGATACTTATTCATTCCAAGCGGGGTGGTATCACTTCGGAGTGGAGACGCCACGCAACCAGGGCCTTAACCAAGAGAGGTTAAGGGGCATGGCCGCCTGATCGGCTGCGCTCAGGGCTCAGCTCCCTCCGCTCCTGTGCATCTCAGCCACCTGAATCTGACTGCAACCCACATGAAGAATGTTCTACAACAGTGCTGCCCAGCAGAACTTTCTGCAGCACCGGGTCTGTTCTCTGTCTGTGCTGCCCACAGGGGCAGCCACGGCCACCTGCGGCCGCTGACAGAATGGCCAGACACATTGGGTCAAATGTTAGGATTTAGCATCAACGTGAAAGGTATCTGCAAAGTTTCTATACAGTGTCTGTAGTCTGATATAATGGCAAAGCAAAATGTGCAAGAATTTTTAAAAACCAGGATCTCGTCATATACTCACAAAAATTATATTGTTGCCGTACATGAATAAGAACAGTAATCACCAGGGGCGCCTGGCTGTCTCGGCTGGTTAAGTGCTGGACTCTTGATTTCCACTCACGTCATGATCTCATGGTTCAGGAGTTTGTGGGTTCAAGCCCTGCTTCGGGTTCCGGGGCTGACAGCATGGAGCCTGCCTGGCACTCTCTCTCCCCCTCTCTCTCTGCCCCTCCCCTGCTTGCATTCTCTCTCTCTCAAAATAAATAAATAAATAAACATTAAAAAAAAGAGTAACAACCCAAACCACGTGACGTTCTCATCAACTATGACACAGTGAACAGTGCTTCTATCCATTCTCTCCTGAAGCCTTCCTGGCAGGGGATGAAATACGCAGGGTGTATTGATAGGATGCGCTGAGAATGGCACCTTCCCTCGGTGGTTTTCCTCCAAATATTCCACACCTACGGTCTAGTCATGGGAGAAGCATCAGACTAATCCCAAAGGGTATCCAGCAAATTCCCTGAGCAGGCCTCCTCAGAACTGTGCGGGCGAGCAAACCAGGGAGTCTGAGAAACTGCTGTAGGTGAAAGGAACCTGAGGGGGCATCATGTCACCTAAATGTTCTCCGGGACCCGGGACAGAAAAATAACACTAGGCGGAAACACAGGAAGTATGAAAGAGCTACGGAATCTACTTAACAATAATGTATCGATATTGGTTCATTAACAGCTGCAGACATGCCACACTGAGGTGAGACCCTAACAACGGGAACTGCGCAGGGCACATGGGAACACAGCGCTACCTTCCCAAGTTTTCTGTAAATCTAAAACTGTGCTGGAAAATAAAGTAGGTTTTAAAAAGTGTGACTGTAGGGGCACCCGGGTGGCTTAGGCGGTTGAGCGTCTGACTGATGCTCGGGTCATGATCTCATTGTTTGTGAGTTCAAGCCCTATGTCGGGCTATGGGCTGTGTTGACAGCTCGGAGCCTGAAGCCTGCTTCTGATTCTGTGTCTCCCTCTCTCTCTGCCCTCCTCTGCTCATGCTCTGTCTCTCTCTCAGAAATAAATTAAAAATTTTTTTTAAATTACGTGTATTATCTTTTTTTTTTACATGTATTGTCTTCATAAAAATAAAATTTAAGAAATTAACAACAATCACGTTCTCAGGGAGAAAACTGCAACGGCTGAAATACTTTCAAATTTCTTTATATACCATGACAAAGGATATTAAGGAAAACCTAGGAAAAAAAAATACACAACCCAAAACCTAATGCATTTTCAATGTTATACAAATCCAAACTTTAAGTGACATTAAAGCAGAGTGAAAAAATTCAGTTAATCCTTTTCTAAATTTTTTTTAATGTTTGTTTTTTGTTTTTTGTTTTGAGAGCAGGGGAGGGTCAGAGAGAGAGGGAGACACAGAATCTGAAACAGACTCCAGGCGCTGAGCTGTCAGCACAGAGCCTGACGCAGGGCTCGAATCCACAAACCGTGAGATCACGACCTGAGCCCAGGCCAGACGCTTACCGACTGAGCCCCCCAGGCGCCCCAGTCAATCCTATTCTAAATCTGATTCATTTTACCCATCAGCCACACAGATCCTGATTTAAGATAGCTCAAAAGTTGACCCGCCAGAGGCAAAACAAATGAGGGAAACACCACAGCTCTGAAAGCTCTGACTTCCTGCTTCAAGATAAGACCTTACAGACTCAATCAGGAGAATCTATATTTGCAGCTACAGCAAAGTTACGTAAAACGAAAAGAAACTTGGAAAAAGTCATGAGTCTGTAGTAGTATAACCTTGTGCTATATACCCTGTCGTTAAGTTTCTGTTGTCACTTACATCTTGAAACATTTTGTTTTCTTGTTTCAGTCTTGCTTCTTTTTCATCTGAGAGTTTGTAAGCATCCTCAAAGGCTTCTTCTAAATCCTGCAGTCGAGATTTTAGCCGAATGATGGTATTGTCTTTTTCTTTATTACTTGTTCTCATTTCCTCAATCCGTTCCTGCAAAATTTTGGAAGCACTGCTGGCTGCATTGAAGCGTTCTCTGAAATCACTCTACAAAATAAAAACAAGAATAAATTGTTTTTAATTTAAAAAAAATAGATGTTTCAGTAGCAGCCAATAAATTATGGACATTAAACTATAAAAGTAATAAAATCTACAAATGGGAATCAACAAATTTAATATTTTGTCATGTCTTGGGATGGAGACTAAAAAAAAGGATTATTCTGCTAAAGCTTCAGGAGCACCCTGCTGGCTCAGTCGGTGGAGCGTGTGAATTTTGCTCTCACGGTTATAAGTTCAAGGCCCATGATGGGTGTAGAGATTACTCAAAAATAAAATCTTTAGGGGTGCCTGGGTGGCTCAGTCAGTTAAGCGTCCAACTTCAGCTCATGTCATGATCTCACGGTTTGTGGGTCTGAGCCCCGTGTCAGGCTCTGTGCTGACAGCTCAGAGCCTGGAATCTGCTTTGGAATCTGGGTCTCCCTCTCTCTCTGTGGCCTCCTTGCTCACGCTCTCTCTCTCTCTCTCTCAAAAATAAATAAACATTAAAGAAATTAATTAATTAGCATCCGACTGTTGGTTTAAGCTCAAGTCACGGTGTCACGGCTCATGGTTTCAAGCCCCACGTCTGACTGTGCTCGCAGCACGGAGCCTGCTTGGGATTCTGTGTCTCTCTCTCTGCCCCTCCGCTGCTGTGCTCTCTCTGTCTCTCTCAAAATAAATAAAACTTAAAAATTTTTCTAAAAAAAAACCCAGCCAATCAATCAATAACAGCTTCGTGAGATTGTCATGAAGTATAGACAGAAAACCACTTCTGGCATTGGTACTGCTGGGCTCACCTGTCGCTTTAATGAAGAAAATACCCATGGCTACTAGGAAAATGATTTTGAAAGTGCAGCTGGAATCTGTTGCCCCATGTTAATATTTAGGGAGAATCAAGCATTTCTTACCCTATTCTCTCACTTACTACGAAAATAAAAGAGAAAATTCAAAACACATCTGCAGTATTAATGTTCACTCAACAATCATTTCTTGAATATCCACTAGGCGCCAGGCACTAGGGTACAAAAATATAAGATTAGCAAGAAAGACCAGTCCCTGACTTTGAGAAGTTTACAGTTTAGGAGACAAAGACAACTTAAAAAATATATGTATCAAAGAAAGACAAAGAAACAGTGCACAGAACATAACTTGCATTTTCCATCAAAATGTTACTAACAAGATTACACACAGAAGAATACAATTTGGTAATACATGAAAAAATATTTTAAAATATTAAGTGTCTTGACTTCAGCTCAGGTCATGATCTCCCCGTTCCCAAGTCTGAGCCCTGCATAGGGCTCTGTGCTGACAGCTCAGAGCTCGGAGCCTGTTTTAGATTCTGTGTTTCTCATTCTCTCTCTGCCTCTCTCCCCGTTCACGTCTGTCTGTCTCTCTTAAAAATAAACATTTAAAAAATGTTTTTAATTTTTTAAGATTATGTATTCCTAGTTATACATCCAAGAAAATTTAAAACCTAAGTCCACATAAAATCTTGCATACAAATATTCATAGCAAATAATAGCCAAAAAATCAAAACCACCCAAACATCCATCCCCTAGTGAATGAATGAATAAATACGGTCTATCCATAACCGATTTTTCAACCATAAAAAATAATGAAATACATATTCATGCTACAACACGGATAAACCTTGGAAACAATCATGCTAAGTGGAAGAAGCGGGACCAAAAAGCCACATACATACGATTCCATGTCTAGCAGTGTCCAGAGCAGGCAGACCCAACGAACAGAAAGTAGAGTACTGCTCATTCGAGGCTGGGGACGGGGGCTGTGGGATTAGGAGGGAAAGCCTTTTCGGAGACCACTCCTCAGAATGAAGAACTTGGTTCCAAGTGAAGGGAAGGCAAAGTGGTAAATTCCAGGTAGCTGCTGAAGATTTGGAGACAGCCGTGGGACCTGAAGCAAACCTCCATCAAAATTCGGGGACAATGAGAAACAGAAGCATAGTGGCCTATGAACCTTGTTGAATTCACGGTCTTTCTCACTGTCTCGAAACGCCATGGCTTGGAAAGAAGTCCATGTGAGTGAGCAAGAATATGCTTGTAACGCTCTAAGGAGGAGACAGAGCCTGCGGGACGCCGGCCTCGCGTCAAACACATCCAGTAAGTGTGAGCTGGGTGAATGGGCTTTGGCACAAGGGAGAGAGAGATTCTCCCTTATCTCGTCCTTCTCTCTCCCGTCGGCTGGTCAGACACTTTTAGACTGTCCAGTGTCCTTTGTTGTCTCTGCCCCCCTTTATTTTTTCTTCTCTTCTTTTCTTTTCTTCTCTTTCCTCTCCCTTCCTTTTCTTTTCTTCCTTTCCCCTTTTAATTTGTTTGTTTGATTTGTCTGTGCGTTTGTGTGTTTTTGTTCCCTGTGTTTGTCTGTCTGTTTTCCTTTTCAGGGCTACCCCAAGAAACAAGCCAAAGTACACATGACGGAGAGTCCCAAATACTGCTGAGTAGGGAAATAAAATAACAAAGGCACAACAAGAGAAACTGAGAGACACCATTAAAAGAACACTTCCTGAAACGACCGGCCCTGGACAGCCAATGAGCCTCCTCTAACAGAGCAAGACTAACAGGCGGCACAGAGCTTTGAAACTGACAAGACAGAGAGCCAGCCACAATGACAAAGCAAAGACCTCTCCCCTAAAGAAACTCCAGGAAGAAGTCACAGCCACAGAACTGCTCAAAACAGATCTAAGCAACATAACAGAACAAGAATTTAGAACAACTGTCATAAAATTAATCACTGGGCTTGAAAAAGCATCAAAGAAGCTACTGATACAATGACTAGGGACTTTCAAAATAGCTGTGATGAGTTTAAAAAGGCTATAAATGAGGTGAATAATAAAATGGAAGCAGCCACCTCACGATTGAAAGGCAGAGAGAAGAATAGGTGAATTAGAAGACACAGTTACAGCAAAAGAGGAAGCCAAGAAAAAAAGAAAAATTGATCCAGGAGCAGGAAAGGAGAATTCGAGACCTGAGAGATAAAATCAAATGGAACAATATTCATATCATAGGAATTCCTGAAGAAAAAGAAAAAGAAAAAAGGGCCTGAACTGCAAATTTCCTGAATCTGGGGAAAGAAATAGACATTCAAATTCAAAAGGCACAAAGAACCCCCTTAAGACATAACTTGAATTGACCTTTGGCACGACATAATCATAGTGAAACTGGCAAAATATAAAGATAAAGAGAGAATTCTGAAAGCAGCTAGGGATAAAAGGGCCCTAACACACAAAGGGAAACCTCTCAGAGTGGTTACCGACTTATCTACTGAAACTTGGCAGGCCAGGAAGGAATGGCAGGAAATCTTCAATGTGATGAATAGAAAAAATATTCTATTCAAGAATCCTTTACCCAGCAAGCCTCTCATTCAAAATAGAAGGAGAGATAAAGGTGTTCCCAAATAAAAATTGAGAGAATTCATGACCTCCAAACCAGCCCTACAAGAAATCCTATGAGGGACTCTCTGAGGGAAATGTTGCAAAGAATACAAGGTACCAGAGATGCCACTACAAACCTGAACGCTACAGAGAACACAATGAATCTAAACCCACATTTCTCAATAATAACACTGAATGTAAATGGTCTGAATGCCCCGTCAAATGACACAGGGTAGCAGAATGGATAAAAAACCAAAATGCATCTATTTGCTGTCTACAAGAGACTCATTTTAGACCGGAAGACACCTCCAGATTGAAAGTAAAGGGATGGAGAAATATCTATCATGTGACTGGAAGCCAAAAGAAAGCTGGAGTAGCCATGCTTTTATCAGACAAACTGGACTTTAAAGTAAAGGCAGTAACAAGAGATGAAGAAGGACATTATAGAATAATTACAGGGTCTCTCCATCAGGAGGAGCTAACAATTATAAACATCCACACACCAAATTCGGGAGCACCCAAATACATAAAACAATTAATCACAAACAGAAACAATCTCATTGACAAGAATGTGCTAATTGCAGGGGACGTTAATACTCCCCTGACAGCAATGGATAGATCAACCAGACAGACAATCACTAAGGAAACAATGGACCTGAACGACACCTTGGAACAGATGGAACTGATAGATATATTTAGAACTCTGCATCCTGAAGTTAGGAAATTCACCCTCTTCTCGACTGCACATGCCACATTCTCCAAGATAGATCACACACTGGGGCATAAAGCAGCCCTCCATCAGTATAAACGAACTGAGATCATACCATGAACACTTTCAGATCACAATGCTATGAAACTTGAAATTAATCACAGGAAAAAGTCTGGAAAACCTCCAAAAATGTAGAGGTTAAAAACCACCCTCCTGAAGAATGATTGGGCTAATCAGGCAATTAGAGAGGAAATATGGAAACAAATGAAAATGAAAATACAACAATCCAAACTCTCTGAGATGCAACAAAGGCAGCCCTGAGGGGGAAGTTTATTGCAATCCAGGCCTATTTCAACAAACTAGATGAAGCGCAAATCCAAAATCTAACAGAGCACCTAACAGAACCGGAAGGGGAGCAGCAAGAGCACCCCAACCCCAGCAGCAGAAGAGAAGTAATAAAGATCTGGGATTAGGAGGGAAAGACTGATGGTTAAGGGCTCCAGAGTTTCTATCTATCTACCTATTTATTTATTTAATGTTCATTTATTTATTTTCAAGACAGAGAGAGAGAAGGAGAGAGCAAGCTGGGAGGGGCAGGGAGTGGGAGAGAAAATACCAAGCAGGCTCCACGCTGCTAACACCAGAGCCTGACGTGGAGATCGATCTCATGAACCTCAAGGTCATGACCTGAGCCTAAATCTAGAGTCACACTCAATCAACTGAGCCACCCAGGTGCCCCCAGGGTTTCTTTTTGAGTGAGAAAATATTCTAAAATTGACTGTAGTGATGCTTGCACAAGTTTGCAAATATACTAAAAACCACAGAATCACACACTTTCAAAGAGTGAGGCTCATGATATGCAAATTATCTCAATAAAAATAATAAAAAATTTAAAGGGTAAAAGTATCCTGTCCAATGAAGCCAGCAGCATTCAAACTATAAACTTACTTAAGAAGACAACCTACAGATTTAGAACAACACAGCCAACGTTTTCATAAAACTGCCAATTTGTCTCTAAAGTTCAGTTAATAAAAAGGCTTCCATTCTTAACACGAAGCCGCCACACAAGAGTACTTACGACTTCTATTTCCAGCAAGTTATTCTTGTTTTCAAGTGCTCTCACACGGCCAGTTGCTTCACTCAGAGCACTATCTAATTGGCCGCATCTAAAAACCATAAATTGAGAAGAAAACATTAGAAGACAAAATCCTTCCTCTTAGAAGTATTCTATAAATCTGATCCTCCAATATGTAATACAAAACAAATCCTTCAATGTTAGTGAACGCTCAGGATGCTGTTTTCATAAAATACATCCTAATGAACCTGGTATCAGTTTGTAGAGAAATTGACAATATCGAAAGATTCCCTAAAGGTAAGTGAAAAAAGCGAAATACAAAAGATATTCATACACCCATGCTCACAGCAATATGCACACGAGCCGAAAGAGGGGAGCAGGCCAAGCGTCCACGAGGGCTGGACGGGTAAACGGAACGTGGTCTATCCGTGCCGTGGATATGGTTCGGCCTCAAAACCGATGGCAGCTCTGACTTGGCTGAACCTTGAGGGCACTACGCGCTGCGAAATGAGCCAGACACAAAAGCACGCTTCTACTCTTACGCGGTACCCAAGGTCATCTGAAGCCTTAATTCATAGACAGAAAGTAGGACGGCGGGCACTAGACGATGGGGGTGGTGGCAGTGGAGACTTGTGGTTTAATGGGTACAGGGGATCGGGCTCCCAAGATGAAAAGTTCAAGTAGCAAGATGGATGGTATCGATGGTTCCCCAACATGAATGTACGTCATGCCAGCGAAATGCTCACTTAAAAATGCTTAACATGGCAAATTCTGTTATTTATATTTTACATTAAAAACTAAAATCTGAATTTAAAAATACAAGATATAAAAGAATGCATAAAACAGCTTGATCTTTGTGATGATAAAAACTATATATAAGTATATGTATTGTGATTTCTAGGGTATACAACTTAAGTCTGAAAACTTCGAGGTTGGTAGGGAGATTTTTCATATTATATCCCTCCGTACTTTTCCAAACGAGCATAAATGTATTCTTCTTATGATGAAAGACGTTCTTCATAAAGTTAATCACCACAGAACCTTAATATAACAAAATACACAGAGGAATTTGGTTATCATTTTGACCCCATGTTCATGAATTGTGAGTACAAGACAGTATCTATTTGGCACTCATTACATGCCAAGTCCATGCTAAGCACTTACATTCATCCTCACAATCCGATGAGTTAGGACTGTCATCACTAGCATTTTACAGATGAGAAAACAAAAGGAAGCTGAATTCCTCCCGGGTTATAAGCCATCACATCAGGATGCTAAACCTGGATGTCTGGCTCCAGACTTCATGCTCCTAACCACTGTCCAATGCTGCCATATAGAAATGAAATACTGATAAAGCCATTCTAGAAAGAAAGAGCACTAAATAGTCAAGTGTAGGTGTGTTAACTGTATTTCTGTTTTAATTCCCACACTGACTCTGGCAGAGGCTGTGTCACATAGCAATCTGACATCGAAGCTGGCCTACAAGACAAGAGTCCGCGGCGGCCCCATCTATAAGAGAAAGTCCGCAGCCCCGTCTATAGGAGAAGAGCCCGCGGCCCTGTCCACAGGAGGAGAGCCCGTGGCACCATCGGCAGTTCCCGGGGGGATTCTCCCATTTGCAATTTTAGTTCTAAAAAACCCTTATGTGTATGCTGACAACTTACACTTGGTTTTCATCTTTGGTGAATCACTTCTCCAGTTCTGGATGCCTGCAGCTACTGCTATTTCTTTGCATGCTGTCCTTTCGCCTACCCCAGTGCCCTGACTGCTGCTGTCACTGTTAGGACACAGCCATATACTCAAACCCTGCCTTCCAATCTGTCCTACCTACACTGCCTCCCCACTCCATGGCCCAGCAGCTTGTAGACAGAAAGCTATCATTTCCTAGGTGTCTTCTCTGGTGGCCTGTCTTTACCCAACGAGGTCTACTAGCTTCTTTCATTCTCGTCTTCCCCACGAAGAACCCACAGTCATCTATGACTTCTCAAGAACAAACAACAACAAAAAACAAGAACCAACGTCCCCTAGCCTGCCGTCTACTCTTTTCCTTTTATCCTAGAAAGCCTATTTCTGGCTTTTTTCATATCCCTGCTCTCGACCATGGCCCCCCATTCCCACCCTCAACCCAACCCCCAGGGGCTGAAGTAACACACAGGTAGTTAACAGCATGTTAACTACCACAGCAACCACAAACCAATACAAAGGCTAGTTTTCCTACAATTCTTCAAGTTAAACTATTAACTGGACCAAAAATTTTAGTTCTCTCCTAGTCATTTTTCAAGAGGCTTTGTCTTTTCTTGCCTTATAAAAGAATACTTTGCAGCTATACTGACCTGAGGAGTTTGGTTTTTTTTTTTTTTTATGTTTATTTACTTTTGAGAGACAGGGAGAGTGCAAATGAGGGAAGGACAGAGAGAGCGGCAGGGAGAGCGAGAGAATCCCAAGCAGGTTCCACATTGTCAGCGCAGAGTCCAATGAGGGCTCAATCTCACTGTGAGATCAAGACCTGAGCCAAAATCAAGAATTGGACACTTGGAGCGCCTGGCTGGCTCAGCCAGTTAAGTGCGCTGACAGCACAGAGCCTGCTTGGGATTCTGTCTCCCTCTCTCTCTCTTCCTCCCCTGCTCTCTCTCTCTCTCTCAAAATAAATTTTTAAAAAAATTTTTAAAGGAGGGGGTCGCCTGGGTGGCTCAGTTGGTTAAGTCTCTAGTCATGATCTCATGGTTTGGGAGCTTGAGCTCTGCATTGGGCTCTCTGCTCAGAGCCCACTTTGGGTCCTCTGTCCCCCCCCTCGCTGCTCCTCTGCCCTACTCCCCTCTCTCTCAAAATTAATATTTAAAAAAACAAACAAAAAAAAAGAGTCAGACCCTTAACAGACTGAGCCATCCCGGTGCCCCAACCTGAGCTTTCAATCTTGTTTAAATCCCATTTAAATGTAAAGTATGTTGCAAGTATGCTGCTATTAATATTAGTGAAGGCATCAAATTTTGTTCGTGATTTTCTCCTAAAACAGGTGTATAGGTATCCTTAGCATAACTGTCCCCGTGTTTCCAGGTCTGCTACTTGTCTGCACAGGACAACTGCTTGCACAGGTTCAGGAGTTGTGCCTCTGAGTTTAAAAGCAGGTTGAGAACTAATGGAGGACGTCGGTCAGAGACCCCGTTAGGAAATCTGCGTGCAGTTACACACAGGAGACCCGCGCAGCTGCTGCGCGTGCGTCCTGGCGCCGGCTGTTAGCGTGCTACACGAGGTCAGTCTCCATCTGTGGGCACGATTCCTTAGGCAAACAGGTCTCTGTCAGAAATTGCAACTCTAAAGCACATCTTTGCAAAGTGTTTCATTACAATTAAATATACTTATGAAACAATAATATATCCAAGTTGGAGAAACCCTAACTTTACAGTTGAATTACGTTTTACCTGTCTATGAGAATCTGATTGGTTTTCTTCCAGTCTTCAACTGCAGAAATCTCCTTTGCCTCCAGTTTGTGTTTCAAACTATTTATTTCTGACTCATAATAAGCTCGAAGATCAGCTATGTGTCGAGCATGCTTCTCCTTCAGGTTCTGCCGAATCCTGTTGGCAAGGGCAAAAAAACTTCTTAGTAAAAAATTTCCTGGGGCACCTGGGTGGCTCAGTCAGTTGAGCGGCTTACTTTGGCTCAGGTCACAATCTCACAGTTTATGGGTTCGAGCCCCACACTGTGCTCTGTGCTGACAGCTCAGAGCCTGGAGCCTGCCTCAGATTCTGTGTCTCCCTCTCTCAGCCCCTCCCCTGTTCCTGCTCTGTTTCTGTCTCAATAATAAATAAATAAATAAATAAATAAGTAAAAAACAAAGATATGGATTCATTTTTAGATGCTCTACCTTAAAAAATGCCATATCTCTCTATTTTTTTAAGACTTTACACATTAGTGAAGGTCAATAAAAATCATTTTCATCATTCAAGCAGACATCAGAGAAAATCTAGTAACATTACAAGCCACGCACTGAAACACATACTTAGACAGTATCACAGGATCTTCCAGGGAAGTCAGTGAAATGCACTCGGGGACACCGTTGGCCGTCCCTGGGAGCTGGGACTGACTGGCTGAGGCTGAAGTCGCCATGACCACGTTTTCTTCGTCTCCGATGGTGACCGAGAGGTCATGACTAGCAGTAGTGCACACCGACGGAAACGTCGAGCTGCTCCTACTCTCGTGTGGGAAGCCGTGATTTTCCCAAGAATCCACTGGGGAAGCTTTTGTGTGTGAAGGATATTTAGGGAATCCAGATGACTGAGAGGCGACATTACTTGCTTGTGAAAACGAGTCTATGTCAGAGTGACTGGACACACTGGGGTCTAGAACAGAGTCTGGCGAAAAGGAAATTCTGTCATCAAGGGCGTTCAAGAAGCCTTGTGGCTGAATCCCTGACATCTGACTTGGCTTCATGTGTAACGTTGGATCTAGAGTCAGTACCTAGAAATGAAGACAGACAACAGTAAGGTTTTGCCCTCAGCCCTCAGGGTTTGTTTTTAAGTGAGGAGGCTTTAGATCTCCCAGGGAAAATACAGCTTGAGATACAGGTTAGGAGTCATGAGGCATCTTTCATTTTCATTCAGCAGGGTGTTGCCAACGTTACCTCCGGTGGATGATTTGGGTTGGAAGCACAAGTGAGACTCCTCTCAGGTAACTGCTTGTTTTCCCTTTGTTTTTTATGATAAATATCCTTCAGTGATGGTAGCTTCATCTCATTACCAGTATTAGACTTAAAGATACGAAACAAAATTATTGAAATGGTATCATCAAGGACGAAAAAAGTTCACTGATATCAAGATCAGCACCACAAAAAGATTTCTGAAAGATTTTAAATGAACCGAGACTCCAGATTGTCAGACTTATAAAACAAGTTTAGATGTCATTACCCATTAATTATGAGTCTTCCTCAGAATGAAAAAAAAATTTATATCCCCTAAAAATAAATATTAAGGTGATAATCTGAACCTAAGTTATTTAGTAGCAGAATACTTCCAAAGAATAAACAACCTTTGTAGTCCCCCCTACTCAAGATAAAAACCAAGTTTTGAGGTACAAAAAGACTTCATGATAAAAGAGGGAAGCAGGATTAAGAACACTTCTGACTAGATTAACACCACGTGACTCAGGGAGACAGGCATACCGACATGGAGTTCCTTATCCATTTTCCTAGTTTTTTAAGAGTTGGCAGACCAAGAAAGAGTGTTAAGGAAGAAGTTGCCAATGGAAATAAGCCCCTTTTTGAGTTAATAAAATAAGAAGATATGACCCTAATTCCTACAGCTTGAAATCAGGGCGTTGTCACGCTGGAAATGTTGCAAAAAGGTCTAAGGTCCAAATATGAAAACCCCAGCCTTAAATCATTTCAAAGCGGGACCTACTGGGGGGCATGACGCGGTATCGTTTAACTCGGGCCTCACATTTAAACTCTCGTAAGCGAGATCATAGATCCAGCACGAGATGTACTGAAAGCACGCGAAGAACATATTCACATATAGCTTTAAATGTGTGTCCCATTTCCACGCCCCACACCGGCCGCAGATGACCATGAAATAACATGTTTGACCCTGTAACTAGCTTGTGGATATGACAAACGTTTACCTGTGCGTTAAAGGCATTAATTATCTGAATGTAAACTCTTAAGATTTATCACAATTTCTGTAACCTTACTTTGGAATTTAACTTTTTTTAATTAAAAAATTTTTTAATGTTTATTTTTGAGGGAGCGAGCGAGCGAGAGAATGTGAGCAGGGGAGGGGCAGAGAGAGAGAGGGAGACACAAAATCCAAAGCAGGATCCAGGCTCTGAGCTGTCAGCACAGAGCCTGATGCAGGACTTGAACCCACAGACTGTGAGATCATGACCTGAGCTGAAGTCAGACACTTAACCAGTTGAGCCACCCAGGCGCCCCTGGAATTCTGCTGTTTATATATCAACAGCCTAAAAGCCCCTTTCAAGCTGAAAGCCTGTAACAAGCAGGGCACTCTGGATGTGGCCTCGAGCCTGAGGGATCCCTGCCTGGGGGTGCTCCAGACCTGGCGAAGCACCACCAGGGCACGGCTGCTGGAATTACTCTATTTAGATCTCGTGGTAGCTCATTTTCCATTTCTATGATTTCTTTTCATATTTTAATGTCTCTGACATTAGGATGCCTCTTGTAATTAATAGCATCTTAACACTGCTTTCGGTGAAGTAGCATTTGTGACATAATTGTCATTGCCTGCTCAGAAGCAAGTATTGAAGGCATCCAAATTGGCCAAACAGGTGTCAGCAGTTTGGAAAGAAATCCTAGAGGGTACAGCAGAGGCCCCTAGAACCACTATGTAAGGGACAGTGAATCATAGATGTCTAGCAACATTCCCCGCCTGGGGACCGAAAGTAAGCCAGGTCTACGAAACTACTAGGCCCGGTAAAACCCAGCACCAAGGCCTTTCACCCTTGCCAATCACCAGAGCTCTTGATGGCTCACAGTATGTGGAAAAACAGAGAAACCAACACTGAGTTGAAAAGAGAGCATAAGCCTCTGTAGGCGAAGAAGTTTTAACAAATTTAATCACTTACATCGTCCTTTTTAAGTATGTATGAGAGTTAGATGACAAAAACCAATGTTCAGTTACAAGGTCCATGAGCTCTTTCAATAAGAATAAAATAGAAATTCTAAGTTGTAAGAAAGTACTGATACAGTGCTTTTTATTTGTGTTAGAATAATTTTTTTAAGGTTACTCACTTGTTTTTGAGAGAGAGTGAGCAAGCCAGCAGAAGAGGGGTAGAGAGAGGGAGGCAGGGAGAGAGTCCCAAGCAGCCTCTGAGCTGTCAGCACAGAGCCCAATGTGGGGCTCCAGCTCACGAAGCACAAGATCACGACAGGAGCCAAAACCAAGAGCAGGACGCCCCACCAACTGAGCCACCCAGGCGCCCCGACAATAATTTCTTGTTGTTGCTAGACTATGAGACAGGAAGTTTTAAAATTGACAGCATCTTAGAATCACCAAAATACAGCATTCACTTACTGATGCTGCAGACGGCGTCACGCACACGGTGAGCCCTGGAATCACACGGCCCACCGAGGCTCCCGGCCCCTCACAACCTCACTCCCCAGCCCTCCTTTCCTGGTGTTTATCTGTCTCTCTCTTTTGCTCCCTTCTTCAAGGACGGGATGCTGGTTTCTACCCCGCTCTGGGACGCCAGTGTCTATGTGTATGATGCCGTCTCTCCGCTGCCCCACTGACGCCCGTTCCTCGTGCTCAGAGAGCTCCTGGAATCTCTCCTTTTCCCCAAGCTACTTCCTCCTCACCTGAATGTACACATGCTGGATTGTTTGATTTCACTGTTCTGAAGTAAAGAAAATATTTACATTTCGTGCTCAAAGAAAATGACTACAGCAAATTAAAATGCTCAGCATCATGGTACAAATGGATTTGCAGGAGGGCGGAACAGGATGGAAAATCAAACCCAGGTGCAGGAACAGCGGAAGTTGTCATCTGCGGACCTACTACATTCCGAACAGTAGAAAAAAATCATCCCATCTGATTTTGCAGCACATTAGCTGGGCATTTCTAATTCCATTTTTAAGTAACTTTCCTACGATGACAGAGGCAACGGGTGAGAGACCACATTTGAAACCAAGTACAATTTAAAGCCCAGGCCTTTTCTGGGGTGTCTGTGTAGCTCAGTCAGTTGAGCATCCGACTTTGCTCAGGTCATGATCTCATGGTTCATGGGTTCGAGCCCTGTGTGGGGGCCTCTGTGCTGACAGCTCGGAGCCTGGAGCCTGCTTCGGATTCTGTGTCCCCCTCCCCTCTCTCTCTGCCCTTCCCTGCTCACATACTCTCTCTCTCAAGGATAAATAAAACAGTAAATAAATAAAGCCCATTATTCTTTCAGTATATCAGAAACTGGAAAAACAGAAAACTTATAATGAAATGGAGCACTGAACTGTAACTGTAGGACAGAAACACATACACACACAGTGGTTTTAAATCACCTGGCCTGGCGACCTGTCTCCGGAGGACGGTGCGAATGCCTTCTCTAAAGTCTCCGGCAGCGAGGGATGCGTGTCCTTCTCCTCCTGCTTCCAGTAAGCGAGTCCTGCTGTGCACAAACACACAGAAGACTGACGAAAGAGAAAAAAACGCTTTCTACAATAACTTACTTCTACCTACAGAAAATTAAATACGAGAAGTAACTAGTTTTTGGCAATCTGGATACAGGAAATTGAATTTTGATGGGAAAAGAATCTCTTAAATTGCCTTACCATGCAAGAGTTCTAATTGGAAGATAGAAATATTTAAAACTGAAATATATTACTAAGGGTCAAGATGTGGGGTGCCTGCCGGCTCAGTTGGAGAAGAGTGCAACTCTTGATCTTGGGGTCGTGAATTCAAGGCCCATGTTGGGTGCAGAGACTAGTTAAAAAAATTTAAAGTCAAGATAAACTAGTCGTGAGTTCAAGCCCCATGTTGAGTGTAGACTCTATTTAAAAAAATTTAAGTCAAGATAAACTAGTGCAATCTAAAGTATATTTCTTAAAAAAACTTTCTTTATGAACAGCACAGACTTGTAGAGACAATATAAAGAATTCAGTGTGTCAGGGGCTCCTGGATGGCCCAGCAGGTTAAGCATCCGACTCTTGACCTCCGCTCAGGCCATGATCTCCAGACTGGTGAACTCAAGCCCCACATCTGGCTCTGCGCTGACAGCACGGAGCCGGCCTGGGATCCTGTCTCCCTCTCTCTCTGCCCCTCTCCCACTTGTGCACACGCTCGCATTCTCTCTCTCTCTCTCTAAGATAAATAAACTTTAAAAATTAATAATAATAATTCAGTGGTTCAAATACATACTGAGAGTTTACCGGGCGAGGCCGGGGAGCAGAAAATGTGAGACACGAACAGTAAGTAAATCGCAGCGTATACACAGTAGGCACAGCGTATACACAGCAGAAGGCAGTAACACCCTAATGGTGAGATTGAAAAATCAGGTAAAAGGAAACATGTAGGGTGTGTGGAGGGGTGCTCAGGGGTGGCTCACTGCAAGGTAACAACATAAAGTTAGCCAATTTAGCCACGTATGAGGGAGAGGAGAGAACATTTCAAACAGAGGAAGAAGCAAAGCAAAGCCCTAAAATGAGAACCGATCTGGCACCTTTAAGCACACAGCCTCTCTGCTGAGGCAGAGAAGGGAGCGGCAGAAAATGAGGTCAAACAGAACAAGGCTGGATCCCGCTGAGTCTATGGGCGCCTAGATGACTCCGGCCGTTACTCGGAGGGAAAGAGCAGAGAAGGGTTTTGAGCAGAGGAGTCACGTGACCTGATCCATCTTTAAGAAGGACTGTTTAAGCTACGGATGGAAGGGTGCAAGGGTGAGGGCACGGACGCTGGGCAGGAAGTTGCAGGAACCCAGGTGACAGGGGTCCATCTGGGTGACAGCATGACAGTGGTTGAATTCTGGCAATTTTTATCAGGCAAAGTTAATTTATCCCGACAAACTGGATGTGGGACTGGGCGGGGGGGGGGCCGGGAATCAGTATGTTAAGTCATTAAAACTAGAATAAGCATGGAGAGTAAAGAATGACCCACAAAGGGTCTGAATGTCTTAACTCATTCCAGAGCACCTGAAAAATGCGGAGATGGCTTTTGCCACTGTTTGAAACAACTGCAAAAGTACTTTTCCCATCTATCTGTACAGAACACGTGACACACATTGAAGTTACAGTTAGCAGAGGCCCAACACGACAGAACACGTTCACAGAAAGCACTGGATACACTGGATAGAATTAGCATCCTGTGAGAAATGCAGACAGGTTGTTATTTAAAAAAAAAAAAAGTCTCATACCTGTCTCTGAATCCGACATCCAAGAAGGTGGACTCTCATCTGGTTTATTGAGGTAAAAAGCGTGAGGATGCGTGGCAACAGTGAAATCAGACTGCAGTGCAAGAAAGAAAACTATCAGCGGACGGCCAGAGGTCCTTAGGCCCAAACTGCTGACCCAGAGAAAGAGAACCAGCATCAGACCGAGGGGCAGACACCGCCTCAGAGGGCGGAGGGAGAACCAAGAAAGTCCTGCTTTCCCCATGGTAACAAGAATGCAAAATGACAGGAATGAACCGTAAAGGATGTTCTTTTCATGTGTGTTTATAAAAGTTTACTTTGGTTCTGTGGAGGTGGAAGAACACTGGGGGTCGGTGTTACTTAATGAGTTCAGAATGAAAATGTATTTATAATATGCCATTTACATCCAAAAAATTCAAAGCACCTAGAATTAAAGTCATTTAGTATAAAAATTAACATAAAAGCTGTAACAATTCATTTTTATCATGAAAAGCACAATAACTCAGGGGTGTCTGGGTGGTCAGTTGGTTAAGCATCCAACTTTGGTTCAGGTCAAGATCTCTCAGTTCATGGGTTCGGAGCCCTGCATCAGGCTCTGAGCTGTTAGCACAGAGCCTGGAGCCTGCTTCGGATTCTCTGTCTCCCTCTCTCTCTGACCCTCCCCTGCTTGTGCTCGCTTGCTCTTTCTCTCAAAAGTAAACATTTAAAAAAATTTTATAAAGTACAGTAACTATAAAAAAATACAATAACTCAAACATTGAGAAACGCAAATCGATGACTAATATGAACTTCAAATAGCTGACTATGTCTCACATACAGACAACTGGTTACTAGTCCCAGAAAAGACTCGAAATGCGGATCACCAATTCTAATAAAAATTCTGAGCTGACTCCTCCTCACAATATCTCATGTTTCTAAACAGAGACATGTTAAGAGTTTATCAGAATTTTTCTTATCAGTTCCACCATCATCAAACGTGTAATTCCTGGCAAAAGCATCTAAGTTACATTTGCTTACAGTCGCCCGCGAACCCACAGCACAAGTAAAAGGGTCGTGTGGTGCCAGCACTGTGCAAACACAGGAGGGTTTTCGCCTCAGCCTCCTCACACACCAGTCTCCTGTTCACCAAATGAGAAACTCCTAGGTCATCTTTTGTTTTGTTTTGTTTTTTAATGCTTATTTATATTAGAGAGAGCACAGGGGAGGGGCAGAGAGATCGGGACATGGGACCCCAAGCGGGCACTACCCTGACAGCAGAGACCCCGATGTGGGGCTCGAGCCCACAAACCATGAGGATCATGACCTGAGCCAAAGTCAAAGGCTTAAGTGACTGAGCCGCCCAGGTGCCCCAACTTTTGCCTCTTCTAAAACTCCTAATGGTCAGGGCGCCTGGGTTGCTCAGTTGATTAAGCAGCTGACTTTGGCTCAGGTCATGATCTCAGCGTGTGGGTTCGAGCCCCGCATCAGGCTCTGTGCTGACGGCTCAGAGCCTAGAGCCTGTCTTCGGATTCTGTGTCTCCCTCTCTCTCTGCCCCTCCCCTGCTTATGCAGTCTCTGTCTCTCAAAAATAAATAAAACATTAAAAAAATAAAATAAACTCCCAACGTTCAAATTTCTGTCCAGCCTCAGTGGGGAACAGACGAGAAAACGCTGAGAGCAGAAGGCTAAGTGAAAAACAGCAAGGACCATACTCCGGCCTCTCCCCACTCTGCAGCGCAAACCCGGATGCACTCGGCGGACACACGCCGCGGCGGGCCCACTGTCTGCCGCGGTGCGCAGCAAACCAGGCCCTGCTGTTAGGAGAAAGAAACCGACGGAGCCAGGAGAAGCCCTTCCCAAGAAGCTGGCCTTCACCTGACACAGCGACCTCCACTCACGTCAGGGACAGTCTGGTCACCTGTCCGAAGACCCACTCCAGAGTCCTGCTGCCCGAGAAATGGTAACGTCTAGTCCGACTCCAACAAAGGACCAAGGAAACGCCTTATGCCAGACAACAGGCAATACCACGACACGCTTCAACACAGCCAGTACCCAAGAGACACTACCACTGTGGGGAGCAAGCTGGTTCCTAAGGGAATTGCGACCAGCAGGCTTCCCCGATCTAGACTGAAACTAGAAAAAGCATGGGAAACGAGAAGGATGAGATAAAGAATTCCAACTTGGTGAATCTACAGAATCTGATTAAGAATTAATTATGCAGGTTGGAAATGTAGATCAGGTGCAGGGCTTTGGATTCACCAACTACCACTACCCGAAAATCATTTAAAACTCAAATTGCAGGGGCACCTGGGTGGTTCAGTCGGTTAAGCATCCAGCTTTGGCTCAGGGCATGATCTCACAGTTCACGAGTTCGAGCCCCACGTCAGGCTCTGTGCTGACAGCTCAGAGCCTGGAGCCTGTTTCGGATCCTGTGTCTCCCTCTCTCTCTGCCCCTCCCCTGCTCACGTTCTGTCTCTCTTTCTCTCAAAAATAAATAAACATTTAAAAAAACCCTCAAGTATCAAAGAAACTTGTTTTCCCCTAATGCTTTCATACCAAAAATATCACTCACCTTTCAAAAACAGAAAAAAAACAAAGGAAAGGGGCGCCTGGGTGGCTCAGCCAGGTGAGCAGCTGACGGCTCAGGTCATGATCTCAGGGCTCATGGACTCGGGCTCCGCGGCGGGCTCCGTGCTGACAGCCCAGAGCCTGGAGCCTCCTTTGGATTCTGGGTCTCCCTCTCCACCCCTCCCCCACCCACACTCTGTCTCTCTCTCATTCTCTCAAAAATAAACATACAAATTTTAAAACAAAAAAAGGAAAAATACAACTTGTTCGGGAGATGATTACAGAAAAGGAAAAGCTCAGGGAACCGTGTCTGCCCTGCCGGCACCAGCAGCGCAGCACCCGACCCGGTGGGCTCATGCGCAAGGGCATTTCCCAGGCGATCATCCGCAGAGTGGACTCGAGAGGGAGGCGAGGTGAGGTCCGGGGTTCCAGGCTCTGCAGCACACGGCACCGCCCGAGAAGCCCCTGCACTTCCCGCCACACAAGTCACAGCCAGGCCACACGAGGGCAGACCCCCGCGGTTGTCCTCCAGCCGGAAGCAGATTGTTTTAAGCACCTCAGGGGACTCTCACGTGTGGCCAGTCTGGGGACCCACTGGGCCACGTAAAACAAGCAGGGATACAGCCACAAACCACAGCAAGAAAACTCCTGAATCCACCAAGGCATATACCAAAGACCCCATGTTTGTCAGAGGTGAAAAAGTCTCCACAAGACGGAGTCTGTTTTTTGCTAGCCTCCCCAAGACTGTTTTAATGTAAAAACAGAAGAAGAGGAACTAGCCTCTGTGAAAATGTGTTCTTTTCTGCCAGCCTATTCCAATGGAAACGACAACGTTCACCCCGTCTCTAAATAAGCTTACGTGCTCACACCAAACAAGGAGGCGCCGTCCCTTCCGAGGACACGTGGTGCGGTCGGTACTGCAGGGCACCTGCAGGTGAGGCCGGCCCTTCCCGGTTCCCTCCTGAGCACAAGTCTGGATAGGTTCCAGAACAGTGAGCTGAGAAGCCTAAGTATCACAGGCTGAAGAAAACTTACAGAAGAAAAGAGAATAGTGCTTTGTAAAGGCTGAGGGACCGACTGTCTTCTCACGACTTCTAGTTAATGTTTTTCACAGGACGATGGAAAGACCCTATTTACAGCGATCAAGACTGGGGTGCCTGGGTGGCTCGGTCTGTTAATCATCCGACTCTTAATTTTGGCTCAGGTCATGATCTCAAGGTTCATGGGTTTAAGCCCTGTGTCTGCCCTCTATGCTCAGCTCAGTACAGAGAATGCTTGGGAATCTCTTTCTCTCTCTCACTCCCTTCCCCTCTCCCTCTCTCTCAAAAAACAAACAAACAAACAAACAATGGGGCACCTGGGTGGCTCAGTGGGTTAAGCAGCCGACTTTGGCTCAGGTCATGATCTCTCGGTTCATGGGTTCAAGCCCTACATCAGGCTCTGTGCTGACAGCTCGGAGCTTGGAGCCTGCTTCTGATTCTGTCTCCCTCTCCCTCTGCCCCTCCCCTCCTCACACTGTGTCTCTCTGTCTCTCAAAAATATAAACATTTAAAAATTATTTAAAAAACATTTAAGAAGTAGCCAATTTCTATTGGTACCAAGTTTGCAGACAGACATGATTTTGCAATTTTAATTCAGTATCTTAGAATAAACAACATTACGCTATATCATGATTTAAGCTAAAAGGACTTCAAAGATGTTTAAAACCTACTCAATATCTACACCTCTTTAATGAAACCAGCTGCTAGATTAGCAAAAGGGCCACATATTTAAACATTTAATCTCTTACAATTTGGATTATAAATTCAGTACTACTTCTTACAACTTAATGGTAATATAAACTGAGAGGTTTTTTTAATTTTAATGTTTATTTTTGAGAGAGAGAGAAAGAGAGAGAGACAGAGTCCAAGTGGGGGGAGAGGGAGAGAGAGATGGAGGCACAGAATCCAAAGGAGGCTCCAGGCTCTGAGCTGTCAGCACAGAGCCCAATGTGGGGCTCAAACCCATGAACCATAAGATCATGACCTGAGCCAAAGTTGGACGCTTAACCGACCAAGCCACCCAGGCAGCCCTATTTGAGTTAAAAAAAAAAAAAAAAAAAGTTAGGGGCGCCTGGGTGGCTCAGTCGGTTAAGCCTCCGACTTCAGCCCAGGTCATGATCTCACATTCATGGGTTTGAGCCCCGCATCAAGCTCTGTGCTGACAGCTCAGAGCTTGAAGCCTGTTTCCTATTCTGTGTCTCCCTCTCTCTCTGCCCCTGCCCACTCATGCTCTGTCTCAAAAATAAATAAAACATTAAAAAAAATTTTTTTAAAAAAAGTTAAGTGGATTATTCTCTGGCTAAATGTAAACAGTTACAGTACAGAGAGAATTAGGACCTTTACAAAACAGTTGTCATGTTCTACAGTACTGTATTCCTCATTAACTTTGATTTCCAGACTACTAAAGACCCAATACCTAGAGCAAATCATTGTTTCCAATCTTCTGAGGAAGACAGGTCAATGGAACAAATTAATCAAAAGAAAGAGCAAAAACTTATGTTGACGAGCATGGAGTAAACTCCACATAATTATCAGCAGCTGAAGCCAGAATAAAGTGACTCGTCACCTACTTTCTCAGCTGGTGACTTCCTGCCTTGCTCACTTCCTTGCGTAGACTTTGAACACCCCTCTTCTGTAACGGCTCTCTTTGGTTGGTTCTGCTTCAGCTTTTGTGCCCATGATGTTACAGACTTACTACTGAGAAAGAGAAAACAAAAGTATTCTCTTTAGATGCTGTCTTTCACACATAAAACTAAACACTAATAAATACTGTGTCCGTGGGAAATACTTTGAGTTCTTTTTCTAACTGCAAAGAAAGGATGGATTTTTATCCACGCACCTACATTTCTTTTTACAACTTCTAATTACCAAAGGCAAAGTGAACAGAAGACTAATGGTGATTAATAAAGGATTTAACCTACAGCCATGAAAGAGAACAAAACCCACCACACTGACCCGTTCCCACACTCAATCTCTACAGCAAAAGCCCATTTGTTTACAAGGACCAGTGACTGTATGCACAGGTACACAACATCTGTGTTGTTATAGCTGAATACTTATTTTAGAGAATAGATTTTAGAGATATGAAACTCAACATTTAGGGTAAATGACAGAATTTTAAATGTTTGCTTTACAAACATTCAGCCATACTTATCATTAAACTTAGAAAATTTCCTCCTCTGTATAAAAAGCATAAAATTGAGTATGCTTGTGTATAATTTTTGGTTGCAAATTACATGCACATGTATCCATTTATACTCTAAAAGGAGTTCGATTTACTAGATTCTAAATGTAATAAACAAGTAAACCTCCCTTCAGACGATAAAGAATTCTACTTACCTACTATTTGTTTTTCCACTGTATACTTCTGAAATCTTATTTTCACCAAGAAAATTGTGTTCAAATTCACCGGGAAAAATGGAAAGATCTTCTTTTAAAGATGCACAAAACTCTTCAGTGGTATGTATATGAAAACTCTTGTTTTTCACACCATCTGCAATGGACTCCGTCCGCGCCAGAGGTGCTCCAAACAGCTGCTCAGAATCCTCCGTGTGCTCCAGGAACTCCTGAGGGTCCTTCGATTTGTAGGCGTTTAACTCGGAGACACAGAAGGTCCCATACCCGCTGCTCACCGAACTACTGTCCACATTGCAGTCTGGTTGTGATGCGGACGTTTCTTGCTGCATCTCGGGTTCTTCAGACTTAGGATAACTAATAGGTTCATTTCTCTCACTGTTTTCAGAAAAAAAACCCATTTGACTTCCTGAAGGTAACTGTTTACTTAAAGAATTATCATAGGAAGCCCAGGAAGCATTACTGGTCTGTAACTTGACTAAATTTTTAATCTCCTCCTGTATTCGCTGAAAACAAAGTTACAGATTTGGTAAGTAGGCGAAACATGACAGTTTTTATAAGCACTATGAAAATATAGCTTACAAAATACGAGCTACTAAAGAGAATATGTTTTTACTTCATAAACCAAGCTGATATAAATTATTAACCGGTTCTTCTTGCAAATCTTTCAGTGTAAAAAAAGGATCAATACAAATAGCAACTTACTCGAATTTGGCTGTGGAACTGCTCCTGCTGGGCAACTATCTGGTCTTGGCACTGTTTTTCCACCAAATTGAATAGCTGTAACCACCTGGTCTATTAAGTTATAAAATATTTTAGTTAAAAATAGTTTTAGTGTAGTATTTCTCAGAAAAATTCCTCCAGTAGGAAAGGACCTTTTAAAATGTATTTTTAAATGTAAAATTTATAAGCTGTATTAAGTAGTTATAAAACTTTATTTAATGCAAAAATACAACGGCAGAGGCTCGGTCACCCCTTTCTGATGCAGCCTGTCGTTGGGTAAATTTGAAGGTCTGGGTAGGTCCTAGTTTTCAAATGGCATTAATTTGATGTCGTCCGCTATCATTTTTGTTCGTCAAAAACTGGCAGTCATAGGTTGTATTTGTCTTAGGTTCTCCTTTCCTCGTAACAACTACTGATTTTCTTAAACAATGACTTGTACCTAGGAAAAAGAATCCCACGTCTTAAAACAAGAGATAGTTTGATATTATGGGAATTTAACCCCTAATTTACTTGGGATTTAAGTAAAGAAAGAAAACTGTTTCAAGTCAGATGCTGAAGTGTTTTACAGCACCACCGGTGAAAAAGGAATGAAAAAAATCATTCTGAAAACCCATGGAACTGGCCTAGGCCTCCCTTCCGTCACTCAGAGGTTCTGATCCAGCCTGACTCAAAAGTATAGTCAGTACTCATAACCAGACTACGAACAAGTCAGAAAAGGGTTCAGGGAGATCTCCAGAGGCCAAATTCAGTCTCAGGGCTGGTTTCCTTCCAGCGGTAGACTCTATGCAACAACATACAACGTCAGTCAGCAGCTGCCATGCACAGGACGGCCCTGTTTAAAACCACTCAGTACCTTTCCGCTCCGGGATCCTCACGGCCCTGGGTGATCCGGGCCAGGCACACCTCCCAACTTCATCCCCTCCCTCTCTGTTCCACGCTCGAGGCACACCAGCCTCGCTGGCCTCTACCTCTGCCCTGAACACGCCAAAAAGGTCTTCCACCTTGAAAGCTTTGTCTTCACTGTACCCTCTGCCTGGAAAGCTCTCTCCCCAGCTCTTACCATGCTTCTCCTCCCACCCCTTGCAATTTCAGCTTAACGACCCCCCTCAAAGACAGGTTTCTCAGACCACCCTACAGTTGCTCTCTTTCTAAACGTCATCCTGTTTATCGCCCCCAGAACATTCACCACAAGAAGAGAGCACCTCATTTGTTCACCTGCTTGGACTGTTGGCCTCCAGCACCTAGGACACAATGCCAAGGAAAGGGTGTCTAAATGAGGGTACAAAAATGTGCATTTCAGGGGCACCTGGCTGGCTCAGGCAGTAGAGCATGCGACTCTTGATTGTGGGGTCATGAGTTTGAGCCTCACATTGGGAGTAGTTTACCCAAAAAAAAAAAAAGTGAAGTTGAAGATGAATTTTTCACAGTGTTACAGAATACAGAATTCAGAGGCCCTTCAGATTAATGCTGAAAACCAGTTCTATAATTAGAGTAGAATTAAGTTGAAGACTATATAGCAGTATTTTTTAAAAAGAAAGTAAAATCCCTCAGGACTGAAATGAAACAGTACTGGGGCACCTGGCAGGCTCAGCTGCTTAACCGTCCAACTGCAGCTCAGGTCATGATCTCATGGTCCGAGAGGTCAAGCCCCGCATCAGGCTCTGTGCTGACAGCTAAAAGCCTGGAGCTGCTTCAGATTCTCGGTCTCCCTCTCTCTTTGCCTCTCCCCTGTTCGTGCTCTGTCTCTCTCTATACATGTATCAAAAATAAATAAATATTTTTAAACATCTTTAAAAACAAACAAACAAAACAGTGCTGGGTCGCCTGAGTGGCTCAGCTGGTTAAGCATCCAGCTCTCGATTTCAGCTGAGGTCATGATCTCACAGTCCTGAGATGCAGCCCCAAGCTGAGCCCCATTGCTCAAGATTCTCCTTCTCACTCCTCCTCTCCCTCTCTGTCCCTCCCCCACTCAAATGCTCTCTTCCTCTCTCTCAAAAAAGTTAAAATTAAAATAAAAGAAAATAGAACAGTGCTGATAGAAAGTATTAATGCTAAATCAACTACCTTCAGGATAAGGCAGGCTACATCAAATTCAGCTCCTTATCTTCTCAACTTATCTAGAATATGAAGTATTTCACTCAAAACAAAAAGTAAATCAGGCAACAGTTTTCTTAGTAAGTTATACTAACTTAAGCATTACTTTAGGGGGTATTTTAACCCAACAAAGTAACTACTCACAAAAAAAAATTACAATAATGAGAGAATTACGTAACCAAAAAATAAAAAAACCAAAAATGGGCTCATATTATGTGATACACAAAGTTAACCACATCCTTATTATCATTTTCTTACTTAGGATACACATGAATAGAGCTTGCTCAGGATATAAAATGGTAGAGAAGATTTTGTTCTCCCTAGTCAGCTTATAAAAAATATTTTAATTTTCAATAAGCATATTTAAGAATATTATAAAGGCAGCAAATAACATTTTTCACATGATTATTGAGAACTATCATTTCTAACCAACATTATTTATACGATCTGCATCTTACACACTGTTGGAGGACCTGGGCCTTGCGCGGTTTTCCCCTGTACAGCCTTTGATGCCATGAGCCCGAATGGGTTTCTACAGTTTGGCCTGGTACGTATTCCATTGGCTTTGACATCCGAGGCCCTACTCTCCACCAACAACCTGTGTGGTCCTCAACAAGTATACTTCATTGATGCTCCTTACTAACTTATAAAATGGGGGGCGGATAAAATCAGAAGAGTCACACCTCCTAGGTGACAGGGAAGATACATTTTAAATTCCAATATGATGCATGTGAAGCAGTGCTCTCAAGGGGGAAACTAGATTTTTGAAAATCTGTGAGGTCACGGTTGTCACAAAGCGAGAGAAGGCACTACCAGCATGTGGCGGGCAGCCCAGGGATGCAAATCACAGGATAGTCCCCAACTACGAAAAACTGTCCTGTGTCCATTTTGTATTATAAAAATAACATACACATTTTGCACAGCTTTCAAATCACCAAACTGTCCAGGAATCCAACTGCAAAGACTTTACGTTTGTTTCAGAACTCGATCAGAAATGGGTCACCCTTCCAGAATATCACGTCACCAAATGCAGTGCTGGGTTGTTGATACAGAAGAGCTGTATCGGTGCGTGCCTGCGGCCGCTGCCTTCACAATACATGGGCGTGTGAACACCAGAGCGTGCGTCACTGGGTCTCGTAACGTGGCCGTGCCTGAGCGCTTACACACTGACATCCCTGTGACCGTGCTCGCGGTAACTTATTCCTCCCTCAGATCACCGTTAAGAGGACGACTGTTTCTAAAGTGGGTACAGGCAGGACAGATCTGTGAACTTCATTTCAGGACAATAGAAGTTGATGTTATTTTAAAAATTGTAAAATTTATTTGTAAATTGGTAATTTAATTGCAAAATTACAAAAGGAGGGCTTCGGGTCTAAGAAGGTTGAGTGCCACTGACAAAGAAAGTGTCTAGTATATTGCTTGGCAAATGGACACACAATAATGGTACACATAATGACAACAATTACCGTACAACCATTACTCTTGTACACGTAGTCAGTAGTGCTAGCTAGAACGCTAAAATAACAAATTAAAGCAAATTAGCCAATAATGTGTTTTAAAAATTTACCATCACAGAAATATTAGCAGTAGCAAGTCTTTAAGAATATACTGAAGTATTTCTATGTAAATGTGTTAAAGCAATTATTTTCCATGAATCAAAATACATAACCTTCTCAAGTTTAAGCAGAGATAAACAAACTTAAGAATTCCAGGCAAGATGAGGCGCCTGGGTGGCTCAGTTGGTTAAGTATCCGACTCCGGCTCAGGTCATGATCTCACGGTTTGTGACTTCGAGTCCTGCGTGGCACTCTCTGCTGTTAGTGCAGAGCCTGCTTCAGATCCTGTCTTTCTTTCTCTCTCTCTCTCTCTCTCTGCCCCTCCCCAACTCTCAAAAATAAAACAAACATTAAAAAAAAATAAAGAATTTCAGGAAAGAGCTTTTAGAAAAAAATTCTAAAGAAATCAGAACTCCAGAGCCCTGAGCTCTGTGGCAGGTTTAGGTTTTAATAACACAGATTAGTCCCTTCCAAATGGTAGAAATCAGACAACTATTACTATTCCAGAAGAAGGTGAAAACATAAAATTCAGGAGAAATCGTCAGGAATAGACTCACACAATCCTTACCCCTCCCATTCTCCCTACAATGCTACACTAAAACATCAGAGGATTTGTTTTTGTATGCCCCAAAACACACTAATAATTTGGAGAAATTTTACTGAAATGACCAGAAGGATATTTCATATTCTGTCAAAGTAAGAAATATCTTAAGAAATTATTCACTGAGGTGGAATTTAAGGAAAGGTATTAAGCAGGCTGTAATAAATTGTATCATGTATCTTGAATGTATCATAGATAAGCTGCTATATAACGATCGCCACTTCAGACGGCTGTGAAATTAGGTGATTAACTAGTTGTTACTTTACCTTCTAATTTCTGTATAAGTCTAATTACATGAAACAGAAGTTGGGGTTTTGATTTTTTACTTTGCTTTTCTGTTTGGAGTGTCATTGTAACTACTGTATTGTAAATGACGGAAAATAATTGCATATGTTAAAAAAAATTGTGTTATATTAAAAAAAGATTTTTATAAAAAAAGAAATTATTCACTGAATAATCAACTAATATCTACATTATAAAAATTAAGTAGTCAACTATTATTACACATAATGAAAATAAGATTACGTCACCAGTGAGGAAGAAAGGGTACAAAGAAACTGGCTCAAATATTAAGGTGCTAGTGGCCTGTTGGTGTGTGGGGTTATAAAAACTTGTATCTTAGATTCGCAAACAAATGCTGAATCAAATATGCTGATCTCGAAGTACTAACAGCAACAATTTCTAGCTAAACATAAATTTGCCAGAAAAGCAATGCCTTATGTTTTTTAAAGCACGCAATTCAGGCTCATAAGCTAATGAATAAGTATATTAGGGGAAACATTTTACAAAAGACTCCATTTTTAATTGCACCATTTTACCAGTCTCTTGCATGATCACAGACTGATTATTATGTGGAAAAAACATAAAAACTATAAAAAACTTAAAACTCAATTTTCTTAAAGTTTGCATTAATACTCAGTCTTTTTTTTTTTTTTAATGTTTATTTATTTTTGAGAGAGAGAAAGAAACAGAGGGTCTGAAGTGGGCTCTGTGCTGAGACCGGCGCTGGATCTTAACCGCCTGAGCCGCCCAGGCGCCCCGGTCCTCACTCGTTCTTGTAGCCTCAGTGATTATGGATAACGAATACCAATGATCACGCTCAGGGGTGGCTGCTACTGAATTTTACATTTTTACATTTTTGACAATTACACAAATAATGGTTTTTAAAGTATGATAAACATTTAAAATAAAATCTGGTGTGCCTAAATAAACAACTGAATAATGTTTTATACATTTCTATAAAGCATTACCAAATTTAGCCTTGGAAAAATCTAACTTGGGTGTTATTCTATGAAACAAATTTACATATTATGTCTTTTTTTATTGGCGAAATTTTTATATCACAATTGAGCCTGTAGACCAAAGAAAGAACCACTGTGACCTGAAAAATCAATATATTTCAATGTATCACAACTAAATGGGATAAAACATTACTAAACAAAAGCCTTAATTTATAAGTAGAACATTCAAAATAGTTCAAAGAGGATTTACGTTTTTCAAAATGGTAACACTTTCGTATGAGTTACTTAAAACATCAGAATTGGTAAGAGTATTAATAACTTTAGACTTCTCCTTTCTCTCGACAAAGCTACTATTTTAGTTGACATTTAAAACATAAATTAATGTGTCTAATCACTGATATTTGTCTAAACATACTTTTGATCTTTTTCATATTCATTCACTGCTGTTCCCCAATTACTACTTTTGACGGCTTTACTCTAGCAATAAGTATCATGCTCTTTAGAATATAAACCTCTAATAATTTAGAGTTTAGTAGAGGCACATAAACAATTATATTTTTTGAAATTCCACAAATAAAGCAAAACTAGATACCTCACAGTTTTTCCAAAGTTCCGAATCAGTCCTTCCACTGTGTTGAGGCTCGTGCATTAAAGAGGTTAGGACTTCAACTGTGCCTTGAATTACAGACGGTCTGGTCTTCCCTGAGAAAGAGGATACCCCGTTTGTACTAAGGTGGGGACTACTTCTGTTGAAACATAAATAATTCAAATGGTTGTCTTCATTCTACCAAGTGTTGAATAATTCAGCAGTTCAAGTTTAGCAGAGCAGTACAAAACCACTGATATTTAATCCTTGTTAATGGCACCTCGTTTGTTGAAAATCTGATCACGTTTGTCCACAAAAGGAAAATAGGAGTAACAAGACAACACTTGTTTAAGAACCCAACAGAAACACCTTCTCCAGAAGTGGAGAACGCTCCAAAGTACCAGCAGAAAGTAAGTCTCTGCCATACAGTAAATAAGAAAAGGGCTAGCTTCTCCGATCTACATTTTCCCAGAGGATTTTTACACTCTACTCTAAGAACAGCCTTTTTATTGCAGTGGAGACTGACTCTCCACCGCCCAGAACGGCAGTCAAGGCTCGTTAATCGGATCCCCCTAATTTGGTGTGATAAACTGATGCTTATCTTTTTTGCACTATCTTTGAATAAAAGTTGTGCCAAGCAAATTAGCAGCAAATATTCAGGATTTGTTTAGCCTACTCATTGTGTAAAATAGCACTCATTCTTTCCAGGAGACTGCTTTCCCAAACTTGAGAGGAAGTTATTTCAGATTTGCTTTATACAAACACAAAGCATAATTAAGAACAATAAAATCTGTTTAAATTCCAGTCTGAGGGCATTTTTCATTTATTCATAACCTACATTGTTTCACAAAGAGTTCATTAAAAAAAAAAGGAAAACAGTACTAATTAAAATAACAGAAAAACAGTAACAAGTAGAACCAGAGAAAGATTAATAAAAACCCAAGGGAAAGAAGAACATACATGTTGTCCATAACGAATTTACACAGTTATATAATAATTCGGTCTAAACTTGGCCGATTTGACTGCCAGTCACAATGAAAATAGAGACAAGTTCAGTCACATCATTTTCATTAGAAAGGCATATTTAGGGGGCACCTGGCTGGCTCAGTTGGTGGGACACACAACTCTTGATCTCGGGTTGGTGAGTTCAAGCCCCACATTGGGGGCAGAGATTTACAAAATTGTTTTAATTAAATCTTAATAAAAAGTGGGGGACACATTTAGGTTCCCCTAGAAAAATTATGTTCTAAAAGGGATTTCTTCAGGGGCACCTGGGTAGCTTCGTTGGTTAAGCATCCGCATCTTGGTTTTGGCTCAGGACAAGATCTCAGAGTTTGTGAGTCGGAGCCCCACACTGGGCTTTGCACTGACAGTGTGAAACCTGCTTGGGATTTCTCTCTCCCTCTCTCAAAAATAATAAACAGAAAAAAAAAATTAAGGGATTTCTTCATAGGGGCCACCAAGTGATACAGGAAACAAATTTTCAGTACATGGGTATAGATTACAAAGACAGACATCTCTCCTGGATCATTTGCCACACTTTTCCGCCCTTTCACCCGGCTTTCTCATTTTATATATTCTTGAAAGCTGACTTATATTCCTTCTGAGGTGGGCAGAGAATGAACAAAGTTTTTAGGGAACTAATGAATTTATTACACAAAATTTCATCAAGACCTACTGTGTCTGAAGATATCTGACCCTTGTGTTTTTGCTTCCTTGCACCTGCTTGGTAAACAGCTGGTCTCCTCTCTAGTGGACTCTACCCCTTTGCTGTTTTTAAGCTACTAGAAATTTAGAAATCAAATAATCCAAATTTGTCAGTTTATATACAAAATGAAAGCAAACAGGCTCTGATTAAAAACAAACCCAAAGGGGCGCCTGGGTGGCTCAGTTGATTACGCGTCCCAAACCCTGAATCAGGCTCAGGTCATGATCTCACAGTTCGTGGGTCTGAGCCCCGCATCAGGCTCTGCGCTGTTTGGAGCCTGCTTGGGATTCTCTGTCTCCCTCCCTCCCTCTCTCTCTCTCTCTGCCCCTCGTTCTCTCTTTCTCAAAAACAAATAAACTAAAAAAAGTAAACATGGGATAGCTTAAAAAGAAAATGAATAAAATGCATTGTTGGATAGTATCTATTTTTGTCCACTCAGGGTCTGTTTTTTGGCTTACTTCTGAGTATTCAACTTTACTTTTTCCCTAGTTATTCAACTTTAATTGCTACTTCCCAGATTGGTGAGGTAGTTCTGAAATACTAAACATTATTTGTATGTAAAAACAGCATTTAGTCAACTAAATTTTAAAGACATGCTTGTAATCTACGAGGGATTTTTACAAGTATAAAGAGAACTGTAAGTAAGAAAACAAGTTCTTTTCACAATGTTCCCCATGCAAAAGTATATTATCTCTGGGCGAGACGAAAACAGGGAAAGACTGAAATGGTTGTGGCCTGAAACAACTATCCCTGGAAAGCTCCTGCTCAGGGGCTGCTGTTATTTAAATGGAACAAATAACTGTGATGCTATTTGGGTCAACTGTGCAAATAAACTTATTCTGATTTGTTGTTACATAAAAAAAAAAATCTATCCCATTCTTACCTATTAATATTTAAGTTCAGTCCAAAAGAATGGGGAGAATTTTTTATATTAGATTCTACAGAAGATGAAGTTTTCCGTAAGGGTTTCACCAAATCAAAATCTTCCATAGTGCACAGAAATCGTTACACTCTCTTATCGGGAAACGTAGGTTCTCTCAGTGTTTGACGAAACTGACTCCGAGTCATCTTCAGACGCTTCACCGTCTACAGGCATTTTCAGTGGCTAGCATTCAGAACTCGGAAATATCCTAAGCTCCCAAGAGAGTCTGAAAATGAATGGAGGAAAAAATACTATAAAAAGCCACTAAATCTAGCAACTGTCTCTTCATTACATTTGGAAACCTTGATCCTTTTATACAAACTGGCATTAAGAATAGCAACGTTATTTACAGTAGTTAAAATGCAGACACAGCCCACGTGGCCATCAATTGACGAATAAACTGATGTTGTATATACATATGACAGAATATTTCTCAGGCATAAGAAATGAAATACTGATACATACTACAATGTGGATAAACACTGAAATATTACGCTCAAGTAAAGGAAGCTCAGTAAAGATCACATAAATGTATGATTTCATTTATGTGAAAAATCTAGAATAGGGAAATCTCTTGAGACAGAAGGTAGATTTATGGCTGCCAGAGCTGGGGCATGGAGTGGCCAAAAATGGGTATGGAGTGTCTTTTTAGGGTGATGAGAAGTTCCAGACTTATACAGTGGTGTTGGCTATACAACCCATCTGTGAACACACAAAAAAACCAATGAATTGTACACTTTAAAAGGATGCATTTTACAATATGTGAATCGTAGCTCAAAAAAATCTACAATAAGGGTGATTTGCAAAAGTACCATCATCTTTTCCAGGTAATATTTCAGAATTTTATGTGTTTAACTATCAAGGGTCTAGACACTATTCTACTGTGTAACAAGTGGAATAGTTCCATACCTTGTTCATTTAAGACGCTCCACCAAGTGCTCTAGCAAGTACCCTGTCTGCTGGTTTACACAGTGGATATGGATAAACGGCAACTACTTAGTATTTAACTTAGTATTAAAAACAGCCAATTAAATGGTTAACAACACTTGTCCCTCCTTTGGCTGGAATGCATTTTGCACTACACAGTCTTTATTACTCTATGCATTTATTACTTCTTTAAAAACTATTTGCCAGGTCAACTAAAAATAATTGATGCAAGTTAACTGATGCTAGGTGTACAAAGGCAAACCGGCTGTAAAAAATCAAACACCATGCTTCCTACTTAGGGAATTCATGTATTTTTTTTTAAAGTGAAGGAGCAAGAAAAAAAAAGAAAATTTATGCTGCTTACAAGATAGAAAGTTTAGGGAGCATAAAAGAGGGAAATTATCTAGTATCCTGATTCCACTAGGTTCCCACTTAGGGCCTGGTTTTACAAAGCACAACCCTAAAAAAGATCAGCTCATAAAGAAGCCATTTCCTTGGCGGGAGGTAGGTTTTGTGAGAGCCAAGGGTAACTGGACCTATCTAAATAGGTTTCTCCCCAGTGGCTCAGCCCATCACCGGACACAAATGGGGTATTGAAAAGGTCTAGGGCTGCACCTTCCACCTGGCAACGAAAATATCTGATTCAAATCACCCTGCTCTTCTCCCAGGAAAACACAAGGCTCTCCAGGGACTTGGATCTGCGACCCCATCTATTATTTCGTCCGCTGAAGTAATCCGGACGCATAAGATGCAGATGGAAAACCACTCGAAACGCAAAGATGCTTCCCCAGCGGGGGCGTGAGGGAGGGCAAGGGGAAATGAAAGGCGAGGAGGGGAACCCGACATAATTGCAAAGTTAAAAGAAAAACAACTCGATGGACAAAGGATATTAAGCACAGAACCATTTTTATATCGCCCAGTAACGAAATGTGACGCTCTTGGTCCCCATCACCCTTAGCATAAAAAAGGTCGCTGCGGGGTGGGGAGGACGGTATGGTGCAGACTGGGGTCTGCTGATACTCGAAAAGTTAACCCGGTGTTTCGCTTTGCTGGGAGCCCGAAGGGGTCAGGAAGACAGGGTTCTAGAGGTTTTGAGGCCAGATCCTGACATCCTCGCCTTCACAGCCAGACCTCAATTGCTGGTGGGGTGGCGCTCGGGTCAAAGTGGAACGGCGAGCAAGAACCAAAGGCGGTCGCCTGAACTGTGGGCAGCCGGGAGGCGGCAGGAAAAGCCGCAGCTCCCACAACTACAATCGCGATTCCCAAAGTAAACCAGGGAAGAGCTTCAAAAAAAAAAAAAAAAGACGACGAAGAAAAATCCCACAAACCCCCCGCCACTCGGGAAGGGGCGCTCTGCGATTGGGCCGCGCGGGTGTCACTCAAGGGCACTGAGTCTAGAAAAGGCGCCGGCCGCAGGCAAAGCCCCCACATACCCGAGGGCGGTGGTGGGGGTTGTGTCGTGTGTCTGTCGTCCTCCCCCGCCCTGAGCCCATCAGCACACTCTTGAGTTCTACTAAGTCCATGTCTTCCGAGCCTCGTCCCCTTGCCCCGCGCGACTGACACTTCCCGTAGGCCAGCGACCACTCACCTGGCCGGGGCTCCCACAGTGGATGTCAGGGTCAGGCGAGCGGCCTCTCGCGACCGTTAAACTCGAGGGAGCGTGCGCGCGCCCGGCGTCCTGCCTGTGATTGGTTGCTCGAAAGGGGGCGGAGACGGTCGCACCGCGACGCGCCCGTGCACCGCCCCTTTCTCTTCCCGCCCCTCGCTCCAAAGGGGGAGATCCGCTGCTTGGGAAATAGAAGGGGGCGGGGCTTCTGTAAAGTCCCCCCGTCTGATTGGCTCTCTGGGAACGTACAGGTGCCACGCGAAAAATAGCCTCCGCTTCCCTCATGCGCAGTTGGTAAGAATGAGCCCAGAGCAAGTGAGGGAATGCCACGGCAGGAGTACTGCGCGTGCGCAGACCCAGGAGTGCGCTTGCGATGTACCTTCTGCAGTGGTTCGGATTACCCCACGAAGTGGAAGGTGGGAAGCCACACCTGAAGCCAGGTAAGCGTCCGTGGAGCAGCCAGCGCCTGTACGGTTGCCTGCGACTGTCAAGGGCTCTGGAGAGAGGACTGGGAGCTGGGACTCCTGACTTTCCCACCTTGCGATCCTGATTCGTGCAACCAGTTGACCTGAGGCACTGCTGGCGGTGAGGTGCAGCTGGTCCAGACACGGAGCTAAGTTTTCTCTGCATGTGGTTTACCCTAAGCTGCTGAGGGTCTTTCCCGAGGCTCTTCAAGGACTGGGGTGGGGAGGGGAGGATAGCCCACCGCCTTAAAGAAAACAGGTCCTCCGAGGCCCAAGAAGAAATGGACAGATCTTCATTTACTTGTTCAGCAGAGCTTTATAGAACTCTTAGCATGCAGCAGGTGCTCTTCCAAACTGGCACATAGTAGGTGTCAGCATGGCTCTTGCCAGGGCTTTCAAGGAGCACAGAGAATCCGTGTCCCTCCCTGTGGGCCCCACCATTTCATTCTCTCTGTTTACTTCACATTTTTTTTTTAATGTTTGTTTATTTTTGAGAGAGCACGAGCAGGGGAGGAGCAGAGAGAGAGGATCCGAAGCTGGGTTAGCACAGAGTTGTGAGATCAGGACCTAAGTCGAAGTCAGACGCTTAAGCAACTGAGCCACCCAGGCGCCCCTGTTCAGTTCACATTCTTAAGACTAGTTAACCTTTAAGGCCAGCTCTTAGATTTCCCTCCAAGGGTCCTGGTCCAAAGTAAAAGAACTTCCCTGGTCCGATCATGTAGCTGTGGCTGAGAAGCCAGGATGCACATGAAATGTATTGGCAGGAATGACAGATCTTCGAGGCACTCCATCTCATCTGAGCCTCCTAACAACGCTGTCTCAAAAAGTAAGAATTCAATCTGTATCCAAAACCCCGTCTGTGTATGGAAGATTTCAAGTTTAAATAAACTTAATCCGTACCCCGCCCCATCATGTTAATCCATTTGTGCTCATGTAATACCTGACTAAAATCAAAATCAAACTAATTCTAAACACATGGCTCTGACTTCCGCGATCATATTTCAGGCCCACCAAAAAAATAAATAAAAAGTTTTATCACTAGTTTCAGTTGGCCATAATTGAACATAATTTCATTTGTCTATTATTTGAGACATCAAAGAATCTTTTATACTCAGAGGAATTGAGAAGTGTGAATTACTGAGACATCTCCAGGCAAACCGAGTTGTATTTCCTTACATTAAAAGATATTAGGGGCGCCTGGGTGGCTCAGTTGGCTAAGTGTCCGACTTCTCTCAGGTCATGATCTCTCGGTCCGTGAGTTCGAGCCCCGCATCGGGCTCTGCTGGCAGCTCGGAGCCTGGAGCCTGTTTCAGATTCTGTGTCTCCCTCTCTCTCTCTGCCCCTCCTCCGCTCGTGTTCTGTCTCTCTCTGTCTCAAAAACAAATAAACCCCCAAAAATTAAAAAAAAAAAAGAAAAAGAAAAGATAGTAACCCGAAAATTGAGTACTGGTGATTAGTTCCTAACCATGCAAGAGATGATCACTTTTGGCTGCAAAATCCAAAGGGTTCTATTCAATTTGAGGATGTAGGTTTTTGTTTTTGGCTTTGTGGTCTTAGGTAACTTTTTATCTATTAATGTCCTAATAAGCCAGTGTATTCAGGAACTACCATTCTGGTTAACCAAATTATCTTGTTTTTGTTTTATTTGTTTAATTTTTTTTAATGTTTATTTTTGAGAGAGAGAGAGAGAGAGACGGTGCAAGCAGGGGAGGGGCAGAGAGAAAGAGTAACACAGAATCTGAAGCAGGCTCCAGGCTTTGAGCTGTCAGCACAGACACTCAAACCCATGAACTGTGAGATCATGACCTGAGCCGAAGTCAGACCCTTAACCGACTGAGCCCTTCAGGTGGCCTTAAAATAAAGTAATTTTTGAAGCCCATGACATTATTTCTGAATATAGAAAACAGAAGCAGGAGGCCTCAGAAATTCAGTAAATGTATAATAAGTTCATCTAATCTAAACCTACCTCCCATCCTGGAGATTTTGCACGACTTGTGTGCAAGCTGACACCACTATTTTATGGTCTTGATGATGGACTTCATCATAACAAATTGCTCAAGTATCTCTCTGACCTTGAAGGCTTCGCACTGACAGCTTTTGAGCAGAGATCTCTCACGTGGATGTGGGTAAGACCAAGCTGTGCAGTCATAATGGCTGATGATGGCTCGCAGCACTTGGTGTCTGTTAACCCCAGGGTTGCTACCTTGCTTATGTCTAAACTGTTTTTCATTTGGGGGACCAGGTCTCCACAGCAAGAAAAGAAAAAAAGATATGAGGAACTTTAAAACTTTATAGTTTAATTATTAAACATGAAATCATCAGATATATATTTAAATTTTTCCAGGGCACCTGGGTAGCTCAGTCGGTTGAGTGTCCAACTCCTGATTTCAGCCCAGGTCATGATCCCCGGGTTGTGGGATCAAGCCCCACATCAGGCTCCGCACTGAGTGTGGAGACTGCTTGGGATTCTCTCCCTCTGCCCCTTTCCCCCACCAGCATGCACATTCTCTCAAATTAAAATATATGTATTTTTTTCATCCTTCTTGTCCTTCACGATTTTTCTTCCTATATCAGATAGTCCCTAACGATCTTCATGTTTAAACCAGGACTTGCTCGGATGAAGGTGGTTCATCTTTCAGTGTGAGCTGCAAAGTCACACTGTATTCTTAGCATCATAATTATCTCCTTGGCACCTGATTTCATAGACCACAATTATGACCTCATCAAATAGCATGTCTGGTAATTTCATGGTTTTCAGGTACTTCTTAAATTGGACCATACCAAGTGAAATAATTTGCAGGTCACTGTCCTAGATGCCTTTTTACTCTGAGCCTGGCTGGCTCAGTCTGAAGAACATGTGACTCTTGGGATCTTGGGATCATGAGTTCGAGCCCCACATTGGGGGTAGAATGACTTAAATTTAAAAAAAAAAAAAAAGTGTTTTTTTTAAACCCTATGGAACAATCAATTTGCAGATTAGGTCTGTGGGCTAAGACCACAGTCTATACAGTGTGTTAGTCAAAGGCTCTTCAGTTTTATAGTTCAGGGTCCGAAGCCCTGCTGAGTGCTCTGTGTTTGTGGAGATTTGTACGTTCTTTTCCGCTCATCGTAGGTGGTGTCGCCTCCACTTTACAGATGATGAAATGTGACCAGAGTTGCACAGTGAGCAAATCATGAAGCCACGACAAATGACTACAAAGGAGTGTGACCTTTCAGGGACAAGAAAATTGGAGGGAGTATCAAGAAGAGAAAGTTGAGGAAAATGAGCGAACCGTTTTAAGGATCTGGGGGAGAGAACAGATCTAGAGATGTTATGAAAGGTGAAGGGGAAAAGGATTAAGAGAGAGCTGTCAAAATGATAGGTTTAGTTTAAAACTGGAACACCTGGGGCTCCTGGGGCGCTCAGTCAGTTGAGTGTCTGACTTCAGCTCAGGTCATGATCTCACGGTTCATGAGTTCGAGCCCCACACAGGGGCTGTCGGCAGAAGCCTCTTTCAGATCCTTGTCCCCTTCTCTCTCTGCCCCTCCCCCATGTGTGTGCACGTGTGCACGCTTGCTCTCTCAAAACTAATCATAATCATAATGAAATACCTAATGTTCTTTCAAGATAAATCTTCTGAGTTAATCCTTATTACTATCAAATATGATAATGTATTTGAAAGTACCTTGAAAGCATCTAAGTCCTAAACAAATACAAGGTATCATTCATAATAATAGAGGCGTTGAGCATTTAAGAACATGTAGAGTGTTATTACTGCTGTTTTTTTATGTGTTTCTGTCATATTTTAACAGTTGGGGGGCACCTGGGTGGCTCAATCGGTTAAGCATCCAACTCTTGATTTCGGCTCAGGCATGATCTCTCACGGGTTTGTAAGTTCGAGTCCCACATCGGGTTCCATGCTGATGGTGGGAGCCCGCTTGGGATTCTGTCTCTCCGCCTCTCTGTCGGCTCCTCCCCTGCTCATTCTCTCTCTCTCTCTCAAAATAAATAAACTTAAAAAAATTATAATTAAAAAAACCACTGCAGCTGATAAAATTATAAAGTTCCTGTTAGATCCATAAATAGAGGAAAATCACAGCAATGCACACAAATAGGACAGGTGTCATTCTCTGTGGATTCAGAGTTTTCTGTTAAAAAAAAAAACCAGAATAGGATGTTAGTGTGTCCTATGAATTGAAAGCTTTTCTCTTTATCTCCTTCATGAGGTGTCTCTTGAGTTCTGTTACATTCAGACCAGACCTGGCGCGGTCCCCAGCTGGGCATTTCCTGCCCAGTCTATTATGCTCATCGTATTTGAGAAATAACCCTCTGCCAGCGCTTCCTGTGAGTGAAAGGTGCTTTATCTTCAGAGCGAACCCTCAATCCCCGGAAAGGACTTGGTCTGTTTCAGGCCTGAGCCCCGGCCCCGAGCTGTTCCATTCCGGGAGGTGCTCCAGCCCCCCCCCCCCCCCGGGAGGTGCTCCGGCCTCAGGAGGACTTCAGACAAGCCGAACAGGGGGATGAGCTGGAGAGAGCCGGGGAAACGGCTGCTTTCTTCTCGCTCCCATTTTCCAGGGCGTACCGAAACATACTAGGAAACGTGGGTTATGAGTAAGCATTTCCCAGAAAACCATCCTCTCCCTTAGCTTCTGGTGCCATCAGCTGGCCATTCTGTCCTCTTCGAGGTTCACCACCGCACACCAGCCTGTTCCAGCAGGCACTGTGGCTGGTCCCTCAGCACTGATCAGGTCATTGTTTTGCAGCCTGTCACTTTCTCTCCTGTTACGGACGGGGAAACAGGACCATGACCAAGCAGGCAGCTGGCACCCCAGAATCCGGCCTCGATTTCCTAAATATTACAAACATGAGAAACACCAGCTTTTAGAAGCGTCTGCCCTGGCAGGCGGAAACACTTGCTCGTTCCTGGTCCTGGTACGCTTCTCAGACTTGGGGAGTGTGCCTCTGAGTCACCTGCGGACCTTTGTAGAATGCAGGTTCTCGGTTAGAAGGCTGGGGTAGGGCCTGAGAGTCTCCACTCCTAACAGTCTCCCAAGCGGTGCTGTCGTACGCTCTGTGGACCTGGAGCAAGATTCTGGAGCCACACTGTCTGACGGGGTAGATTTTAAAGACTTCATGTAAATAATAAGGTATCAATAATTTGCATATTTATTACATGTTGAAATAATACTTTGGTTATACTGGGTTAATATAGTAAATAAAGTATATATTAAATATATGTCTTTAAAATATATTAACATTAATTTCACAGTTTCCTTTTATTGTTTTTATTTTATTTTAATGCTTATTTATTTTTGAGAGAGAGACAGAGCATGAGTGGGGGAAGGGCAGAGAGAGGAGGAGACAGAATCTGAAGCAGGCTCCGGGCTCTGAGCTGTCAGCACAGGGCCCAATGTGGGGCTCGAACCCATGAACCATTAGATCATGACCTGAGCTAAAGTCGGATGCTTAACCGACTGAGCCACCCAGGCGCCCCTTGATTCGTTGTGGGTTTTTTTGTTAAGCCTTTATTTTTAAGTGAACTCTGTACCCAATTTGGGGCTCTAACTTCCAACCCCAGGATTAAGAAGTCACATGTTCCACCAGCTGAGCCAGCCAGGCACCCCTTTTTATTGTTAGGGTGATACTAGAAGATTTAGAACTTCACATGGGGCCTGCACTATGTTCATACCGGACAACAGTGTTCTAGAACACTAACGTAACAGAAACAGCGTTAGTGGTGTCCTTTTTTCGGATGACCCCATTTCCCAGTCCCCGTGTTACCATTTCACATTGTCTGTTTGCTCGAATCAGGATCCACTCAGTTATTTCCTGTTCCCACCGGCACTCTCCTTCACACCTCCCTCCATCTTTCCATCACCGTCCCGGGCCTGCCGTCCAGGATTTAGGTAGTCCTACGAGACACCGCACGGGCAGCACATTTGCTCAGAGCTTTTGGCCATAATTCTCAGAGTGGGGTTCCTGGAGGCAGAGCCTCACCTGGGCGCTGGTTAGGAATGGAGAGTGTCCGGCCCCACCCCAGGCCTAATGAACCCGCGTCCTAGGTCACAGGAATCCCGGGGCTTTGTCTTGGCGGAGCTGTACCGCTTGTCTTTCCTAAAGCACCGATTTCCATTCAGCTCCACATCTGTTCCTTCATTTGGCTTTGAGGAAATTTCTCCAAGGTTGAGATAATATGAAAGTTGTGGCTAAAGAGAAAATACTTTTTCTCTCTTACTTCTCTTTCTCTTGGAAGAATAAACAGTGAATTTCGGGCAAATGGCATCCAGAAGGTGAGCCCAGAGACTGAAATCCTATGACTTCCTACAAATCGATCTGGAGATGCTTCTCTCTGTCGGAGGCACAATGGGAAAGGCATCAGCGTCCCCTCCGCCCATCTCGGGGGTGGGGGGGGGGGGGGCATTAACGCCGCGGTGAAGTGGGCCTCACCCTGCCGCGTCTGGCTTCAGTCTGTCTGCTGCCGTCACAGGCCACGTTCCTGAGCTGACCGTACCTCCCCTGCAGCTGGACGCCTTCCTAGGCGGAGACAGTGGCGGCTGGGTCCAGGTCAGGAAAGGACGCTCCTAAAGGAATGCAGATTCCAAGTCCCGGTGATCAGCCTCCAAGGGACTTGAGCGCAGTAAAGTCAGAACCGCTGCTCCGCGTAGCATCTTCTCCATTCCGGGCTGTAGCACATATCATATTAATTTCTCATTTATGCAACAGGCTCTTTGGGCTCCTTGAGGCCCACGCCGGGCATACAGTAGGTGATGAAAATATGCATTGAACAAGTACACATTCCTTTTTGTAAAGTCCTAACGCCTGTTATCATTAACTTGACCGCGTGGGCCGGGACTGGGACAGTGAGAGAGGCTTTAAGCCAAACTGCATCAACCGCTCAGGGCCGAAGGCGGCAAAGGAACCGAGCGGAGGCTGGGGCGGACAGCCAGCCCTGAGCGGAGGCGCTCGCTCACAGACAGGCACTGGGGCGCGCCGTCGGGACTCCCGGCCTCCCCTACCAGCACTCCTTGTCACCATTTTTCCTTTTCTCCTTTTTAATGTCGACAAGCCCTAACTGAAGCGGGCTGCATTGTTCCCCAAAGACTCTGAGTTGCTCAGCGGGCATCACAAAAACTGAAACCCAATCCGTATTCTTCTCGGGGCTTTGGGGAAGTGGACCTGTGGGTGAGTTTGTCATTTTTAGCAGGCGTTGGAGGAGAGCCAAAGCTCCAGGAGATACTAGAAGTATTTAGAACCGTCCGATTGGCTGTTGGAATTAGCTAGCTGGTAAACAAAGCAGCCAGTAACAACACCGGGGACTTTCGTGAACTCCAGTTGGGTAGGAGACCTTCCTGGGTGTGTGTCGGCTCCGAACTAGGGCACAAGGTAGAGACTGGAACCACAGTGCCGGTGCCGAGGCAGCTGATAAAGGCCCTCTCCTCCCCGCCCTTTGTTCTGGGAGTTTCGCCTCGTCTCACACTCCCTTCCTTTCTTTGTCCCTGCACTCGATCCCAAGGCTGCCCTGCCCGGTCAGATTTACCAGCCCACAGAAGAGAGACCCCAAGGGAGGCCCTGGGCCCGAGTTCCACGACGAGTCTGATCCCGGGGCTAGATGCTGTCCGGTTCACAAAGGAAATCTTGTTCTGTGGACTGAAAGCAGAAATAAGGGAAAGGGGGTTTGGGGCATTGGCTTAGGCTCATCCACTCGGTTACAGGGACTGGGTTCTTTGTTGCAGCGATTGCAGAGAAGTGCCTGCGTTTACGGGTGTATCGTTTCTCCGCTCCTGAGCAGACTTTGGAGACTTGACGCACAATAAACAAACCCAGTTGTCGTTTTCAAGTGGCACTGGCACCCTCTGTTTCAAAATCTAGCCCCTCGGAGCAGCCACAGCATTTTACCAACGCCACGCTAATCCCCACCCCCGGCGTGAGAAGTTACGAGTTTAGGGGCGCCTGGGGGGCTCAGTTGGTTAAGTGTCTGACTTCAGCTCAGGTCATGATCTCCCAGTTTTTGGGTTCAAGTCCCGCGTCGGGCTCTGTGCTGACAGCTCAGAGCCTTGGAGCCTGCTTCAGATTCTGTGTCTCCCTCTCTCTCTGCCCCTCCCCCACTTGGCGCACACGTGGGCACACGCTCTCTCTCGCTCTTGCTCTCTCAAAAATAAAAACATTTATTGGAAGTCAGCAGCCAGACCTCCCAGGGGCGGGAGGTAAGTGACCTGAGAGCAAACCTGTGGAAAGTACTTGGTGCAGGTTAAGCTCCTTTTGGCTTAGACAGACTCCACCTCTCCCACCTACGTTAGAGACCAGGGGCCATCAGTAGAATCTACAGGGCTTCAAGTGGTAAAAGCAGCTATTTCGAGTCTGAAAGAAAGCGGCAGTTGTTAAAAAGGGCAGTGCATCCCTGTTCAGCGCCCACACCCTCTTGGATCAAGAAGCACCCAGCAAGCGGCAGAGCAGCGGGTTCACAGTTCCCATAACCCACCTGCGTGACGGGAATTTTGCTACAAATGGGTCTCATGCCTCCAAAGGTGTTCAACAACAGCTCTTTCCAGCATTTTCTTCTTCCTCTGACCTTTATGCCTGTGCAGGATGGGTGGAGAAGGGCTTATTCACCCATTTTCCAGATAAGAAGATGGCCCCCGTTGTGACTTAGCCCTGTCTGCAGGGCGAGGATACCAATCTTTGCGAGGAGCTAAAGCCTTTCAAGGCGCTCTGCCCTCCTCCCCTGGAAGAAGGCAAAGGCCTGCAGGGCCACCATGTCCTAGGAGCTCTTTCTGCCCCTGCTGCTACTTGCCAGCAAGGTGCCTCAGCCTCCTGCTCCGCCTCAAGCAGCTATTTCAGCCCAGCGGTTAAATACTGCTTTCTCGGGCGCCTGGGGGCTCAGCTAAGCATCCGACTTGGGCTCAGGTCATGGTCTCACAGCTCATGAGTTCGGGCTCTGTGCTGACAGCTGAGAACCTGGAGCTGCTTCAGATTCTGTGTCTCCTTCTCTCTCTGCCCCTCCCCTGCTCACTCTCTCTCTCTCAAAAATAAGCGTTTAAAAAAAGTCTTAATAAATACTGCTTTCTTGTTGTAGCATCTCCTGGCTAGACTCTAAGCTCCATGAAGACAGAGGCTTGCTCTTTTCCACCTACACCCCGTGTGGCATTTTGAACCTGAGAGGCGCCTTACTAAAAATCTGTTGGCGTGATGGCGCCAGTGAAGAGCGCCACTCGGACCACGTTGTTGGCGGTGCGTCTGAGCGAACAGATGTTCCTGTTCAAACCCAGGAAACTGGAAACGTTAAAAAACAACAACCATGACATTGATTGATAGTGATATTTACCGTGTCAGACTGTTTAAGCTCAGCTATAAAATAGACTCACATACTGTCGTCTTTACAGTTTGAGCTCAAAGATTCTCAAATGTTGAAATAATGTCGCTTGACTCTGATTCTAATTCCTGCTTGATGCCCTGTGTCATATTTCCTTATCGAGTTACGGCCCCGTTCCGTTGCATGTCACCCTCAAAACCTCTCCTTCCTGAGAAAACAGCACCTCTGGGTGCTTCGAAGACATTTTCAGCCCATCCTAAGAAAATATTTATCAGCTGGTAGGACGTGTGCTGCTAAGATCACTGGAGATGAATGCAAGGTGCTCAATGCTCTGTCTTTGCCAATTTCCTAAGTACGCTAGGTGACACATGGGCGGCCATCGTCTGAACTGGTTTATAAAAGGTTGCACTAGGGGCACCTGGGTGGCTCAGTCGGTGAAGTGTCCCACTTCAGCTCAGCTCATGATCTCGCGGTTGGTGGGTTCGAGCCCCGCATCAGGCTCTGTGCTGACAGCTAGCCCAGAGCCTAGAGCTGCTTCAGATTCTGTGACTTCTCTCTCTGCCCCTCCCCTGCTCATGACCTGTCTGTCTGTCTGTCTCTCTCTCTCTCTCTCCCTCTCTCAAAAATAAACATTAAAAAAAATGTTTTAACTAAATAATAAAAGGTTATCCTAGAGCCCGAAATGACATCTTCAGAGCAAACACATCTTCCTGAAAGGCTGTCTTTTTTCCCTCCACCTCAGGTCCTGAACACGCAGAGCTGCCCTCCATGAGCACCGGGGGCCTCCTGCGCTGGCCCGCACCGCTGACCAGGATGTGCACCGCGAGGTGGCGACTCCGGCCTTGGGAGAAGCCCGCGCTCTTAGCCCCGGGAGCGGCCGGCACTGCGGTGCAGGTGGCAGGCAAGAGGGACCGCCCTGCCCTGCTGCCTCCCCTGGAGGAGAGTGACCTTGAAGAGCAGTTCGTCAAAGGGCACGGGCCGGGGGGCCAGGCCACCAACAAAACCAGCAACTGTGTGGTGCTGAAGCATCGCCCCTCGGGCATCGTCGTCAAGGTAGAGGAGGGAGCCCCCTGGGGGTCCCCGGGCTTCAGGGGGCTCGAGTGGCCGTGGTGGTCGGCCGACATGCGTTCTCCTTGCAGCCCAGGCAGCGCTGGGCACTGCGGATCCATCTCCGGCCCTGAGGCAGAGCCTCAGAAGCCTCCTGCCCGGGTCCTCTGGCGCCAGGGACGCCCGCTGGCCTGGCACCGGGCAGGCAGGGCGTCCTCGCAGGGCCGCGGGGCGCATACGGCTCGGCAGAGGGGCCGCGGGCTCCGGCCCCGAGCAGCACGCTCCCAGCCCCTAGCGACCCGGCTGTGTCCCTTCGTCCCCTCTTGGGTAAATGTGACACCTGCCCTTCTGAGAGTGAGGTGACGGCAGAGCCTCTCTCGCCCTCAGGACCACACATGGCGGCGGGCTGCCTGTAGGAGGCTTCCTGTCTTGTATGAAAACCAGTCTCCCATCAGAGATCACCAGCTCTCAGCACATCTTGAAGCCCTAGGAAATACCCCACCACTCTCCTGGCTTGTTAGCAGTGGGCCCGCTGCCTCAGTGGAACTGGCCATCCATTCTGAGGGGCCAGAGGGCCCGGGGGGGGGGGGGGGGGGGGGGGGGGGGGGGGGGGGGGGGGCGCGGCTCAGGCAGGGGATCGGAGGAGCTGGGAAGGCGGGTGCTCCTTGGGCCAGAGGGGCTGCCCGCGGAGGCTTCCGGCACGTCTGCCGTGGGGGGCACTGCGCAACTGCGAGGGGTCGGCCTTTGTCCTCCGAGGCCTCCTGCCTTACTTTTTCCGTGGCGCAAATGCGGAACCGGGCACAGAGAGGTTCAGTAACTTGCCCAGATCCTACAGCCGCAGGCTCCGTCCCAGGGCGAGCCCGCGGTGCAGGTTCTCACAGCGGTTCTCCACGGCCACGGTGCTGAGCCAAGAGGCTACCAACTCATTCGCTTTTTTCTCCATCGCTTTTTTCCTCCTCGAGAAAAAGTGTCATTTGTGAGCAACAAATGAAATTCTAGGGCCTGACGTGAGTTTTGTTTAGCTATTTAAAACCTTGCTGCAGATCCGCCGTAAGCAATGTGACTGCGCTCTGACACCGCAGGCCTCATCAGGCAGCTTCGCAAGGCGCGCACCCGTCATGACTCGGGTGTGACGTCATCGGTGCTCTGGCTGACTAGTCATGAAGATGCTCTCTCCCTCCTGGAAACAGAAGTTTACATGTACAAATTTTTTAAGTTATTTGGGAGAGAGAGAACACAAGAAGGGGAGAGAGAGGGAACCCCAGACTCCGAACATCAGTGCAGAGCCCAACGCCGGGCTGAGCTCACAAACCACAAGACCATGACCGGAGCTGAAGTCAGGCGCCTAGCTGGCTGAGCCCCCCAGGCAGGCCCAGAATTTTACATTTATAGACCGGGCAGAGCGTTTGTTCCCTGGCCACAAGATAGGCACAGCAATTGATGTCTTCAAAACTATTCAGGGACTGTATGTTATTGTGGCCATTGCTTCCAAACACAGCAACGCTCTTAATTACGAGATAGTCACCGAGAAAGCCCCTCGCTGGGGGTGGGCAGGGCGCGGGCTGAGCAGAGAGGGGCAGGAGAGCACATGGTCTTCATTCTGCCACAGACTCCCTGGGGCTCTTGACCACTGGCCCCATCTGTAAAGGGACTGGGTTGAGTCCCACGGTTTCTGAGGTCCTGTCCAGAATGAACTGTTTCACTTTACAAATTCCTGTCTCCTGCAGTGCCACCAGACAAGATCCGTGGATCAGAACAGAAAGCTAGCCCGGAAAACCCTACAAGAGAAAGTGGATATTTTCTACAATGGCGAGAACAGTCTTGTTTACAAAGAAAAACGGGAAGCAGAAAAGAAAAAGCAAGAGAGGAAAAAAAGAGCAAAGGAAACCCTAGAAAAAAAGAAACTCCTGAAAGAACTGTGGGAATCAAGTAAAAACATCCACTGAGAAAGAATCAGAAATGCTTTTTTGTTTGTTTTGAAGTAATCTCTACACCCGGTGTGGGGCTTGAACTCATGACCCTGAGATCAAGAGTCGCTCCACTGACTGAGCCAGCAGGTACCCCTAAAAGAACCAGCAGATTCTGACTTAAGAACCTGCCAGATGCATCCACGAAATAATAGTGGGGAATTCCATGCCATCTCAAGCGTTACTGTAGCGTTTCTGTATTTTTAACCAACTTCAAATTTTAAATCAGAATTTTTTAAATGGTGGACTAAACTGGTGGATAGAGATACGCATTTTTTAAAAAGTTTTATTTATTTTGAGAGAGAGTGAGGGAGCAGGGGAGAGGCAGAGAGAGAGGGAGAAAATCCTAAGCAGACTCCACACTGTCAGTGCAGTCTGATGTGGGGCTTGAACTCATGAACCATGAGATATGACTTTAGCTGAAATTGGGAGTTCAATGCTCAACGAACTGAGCTACCTAGGTGCCCTAGGTGGATATTTTTTAAAAAAATTTAGGGGTGCTTGGGGGGCTCAGTTGGTTAAGCCTCCGACTTCAGCTCAGGTCATAATATTGCAGTTTGTGGATTAAACCCCCACGTCAGACTCTGTGTGGACAGTTCAGAGCCCAGAGCCGGCTTCAGATTGTCTCCGTCTCTCTCTGCTCCTACCCTATTCATGCTGTCTCTCTCTCTCTCAAAAATAAACATTTTCTTTAAAACTTTTTTTTTTTTAGTTTATTCATTTGGGGCACCTGAGTGGCTAAGTCAGTTGAGCATCTGACTATTGGTTTCAGCTCAGGTCATGATCTCATGGTTCATGGGTTCAAACCTGTCTTGGGATTTTCTCTCTCCCTGTCTCTCTGTCCTTCCCCCCCACTCTCTCTCAAAATAAATAAATTTTTAAATACTATTATTAGAAAATTAATAAAAGTTTATTCATCTGTTTAGAGAGAGAGGACGTGCACACGTAGGGAAGGGCAGAGAGAATCCCAAGTAGGCCAGCCCAGTGTGGAGCTCAAATTCTCGAACCGTAAGATCATGGCCTCGGCCAAAGTCAGACGCTTAACTGGCTGAGCCATCCAGGCGCCCTAGAGATACACGTTCTGAGAGTGAAACTATAAAGAGACACACAGAAGTTGTTACTATAAAAGGACAGCAGCTACTTTTTGCGGGAGGAAAGGGGTCATCGTGATGTGACTGATACCCAGAGGGACTGCCGGATGGCCGGCAGTTGTCAGAAGGATGTCACTGTATTTTTTTAAGCTACACATTTGTGTGATTGTATCTTATTATCAAAGAAAGTAAAACTTGTTTGTAAACATTAATAAGGAAGGCCCATGGGGGGCGGATTGTGGAGCTGAGTCAAACAGTAATGGTGTTTAGTGCCGCTGTGCGTCCGCTGGGAGGTCATCGCTCAGTGATGTCCCTTAGCTTAATGTCAGGCTAAGAGAGTAAGAGAACATGGAGAAAGACGTACAAGTCAGTCAGTTACTTGCCCGTTTACTCCATTAACTCAATATGACGGCACGTTGTCAAATCTCCTCTCTGATGAGAGGATCCAGCAGCGGCACCTGGCTGACTCAGTCAGTGGAGCGCGCGGCTCCTGATCCACGTAGGGCGTGGAGCTTACTTTAAAAAATAATAATAATACGCCTGGCGTTCCCTGGATGTTGATTTATAAGCAGATTTACGAGCTGGAGGCCCAGAACCCGATTTGTTTGCAAATTTGTGCACCGCCACACACTCAGGCTGGATCGGACTCTACAACTGTTCGGGGTTTTTAGGGTTTTAGGTTTTAGGGTAACAGCTTGCCTTGTCAGAACACATCTGGAGTTCACCCATAAAACAAGGAGGGGGAAAAACCACGAGGTGAGAAGGCCTTCGTCAGACACGGTCTGCCGTCAAAACCAGAGCAGTGCGGGCACAGACGGCCTGCCCAGGGCACAGGTCCCACTGTTTACCTTTAGGGCAGCCAGGCAAGCCTCTGTTCACCTTGGAGTGACCTGGGCTGGCAGTTAGCAGCGTCCAGGACCCTCGCCCGTCCAGACCTGCGTTCAGAAAGCAGCCAAGGACCTGGGGTGGCACATGACAAGCCGGGAACGGTGGGAAGGGAAATCTGGGAGCTGCCGACAGGAGGGAAAGAGGCTTCAATGTCCCCTTTCTTGTACCTTCTGGGACTTGCAGTCACGTGCATGAAAGAGGCAGACAAGCCCGCTCCCTAGAACCCCTTCTTAGTGGCCTTTAGACCAGACATGGCTGGGACCTTGCCTTATGCCTGCAAAACTGCCCCCATTTGTCTCTGACTTCCCCTCACCACAGTGAATCCCCATCACACAGGGTTAGTGCCAAGGAACCTGGTCAGAATTACCGCACAATTCCTTCGGAAGGCACTGCTGGAGACCAGCAGATTCTCGACACATCCGGCGCAACCCGGTTTTCCCCAGCACAGAGCGGCTCAGGCTTCGGCAAGCACCAACAGAGCCAGCTTGAGTTTGGCGAGCATTATATGAAAACCAGATTCCTTTTTTTTTTTTAAGGTTTTAATTTTTTGAGAGACCGAGACAGAGCGAGCAGGGGAGGGCTAGAGAGAGGGAGACACAGAATCCGAAGCAGGCTCCAGGCTCTGAGCTGTCAGCACAGAGCCCGATGAGGGGGCTCAAACCGTGAGCTGTGAGATCATGACCTGAGCCGAAGTCGGACGCTCAACCACCTGAGCCACCCAGGCGCCCCAGAAAAATAGATTCCTTTAGCACCCCGGAAATGCTCACAGGATAAGCACCTGAAAACAGAGAATGGCCTCCTCGTGGGCAAGGCAGCGGGCAAAGTCAGTAACACTGCTCCCGCTAATGTGTTCATCCCTGGCGAGCACCTACGTCGGTGGCAGTGGAGACGCACCGGGACGCTGCTGCACTTGACCCCCACCTTCGGACTCAGGCCAGCACACCCCTCCCTCCGCCCTCGTGTTAACACCATCGTCACACAAACGTTTCTGGGCCGGGTGGGCAAACAGGTATCTCCCACTCCCACTGAGATGTTTTTTTAAGATACCACGTTAAGAATCCGAGGAACCCACACCTTCATACAAATTGTTAATGAAAATAAGCTTTATTACATCCAGTAATAAATACATACAAAGATGCAAACAAGTCTAATCCTTTTCTTCCAGATGTCTGGATCAGCTTACGGGAAAGGCAGAACTGAAATCCACACACACAGTCTGAGTAGGAATATTTTCCGGGGTTTGGTAGGGTTGCTCTTTCTTCTGTATTTATAACTTGCGCATTTTTAAATTTGACCTCAAAGCACTAATAGTCATGCAGGCAAATGCTTAAGCACAAAGGAAGTTACATGAAGCGGAATCCACACCGTGTGGCAAACGTACGCACTAGAAACTAACCCCTGGAGCTGTTGTATTAGCTTATGGAACAAAGGACAATCTGGGTGACGTAACGGAATTCCGAAAGGGGAACAGAAGGGAGACCCTGGGGTCTCTGCTGTGAAATAGGGATCTTTTCCGTGCATCTTCTAAGTCAATGCTTAAAAAAAAAAAAGGAAAGAAAGAAAAACTTGGGTAATTCCTAACTATTTAAAATGTAAATCCTAATCAACTGCAAAATATTCCTCAGTCTCGGAGCCTCATGAACCATGGGAGGGACGCGGGAAGGAGAAATCAAACTGTTACCATTTTGAAAACAGAGTTTCGTGTGAACGTGGGAGTTGAGCTAGAACGTCTCTTCCTGGAAGAAGCTGGAAGCCCTCCGCGCGGACAGGCAGCTAGGACCTGGCATTCCGCTCCGTCTCAGCCAAGCACTCCCGGACCAGTCCTCTGGCGTGGATGATGCCTGGGGGAGAAGCAGAGGCTGAACCCGGCGGCAGCGCCCCTTCCGGAAAGAGGGGGCCCCTCCCGGCCCAGCCGAAAAACGCCCACCCTGGGAGGGACCTGGGGACCGGGCTCCAAGCCACCCCAGGATCCCAGCGGCTCGGAAAGCCACTAGCACCCCCTCCCCTCGGAGGCCCCCTCTCCTCTTCCGGCGCCCCGACATCCCTTCCCGTGCTCGAGGGGGCGCCCAGCAAGCTCTCGTCCTGCACGTGGTCAGAGGACTGGAGTGAACATGTCTCCCGCTTTCATTAAGCCTGACCCTCTTTGGAGATTCCGCGACTCCAAGTCATTGTTTTTCTCTGGCTTCTTCATATTCTAAACTCTAGAAAGGGCTCGTCCAATGTCCAGCCGGCACAGTCAGGATGCAAGACTGCTCACTTAGGTTCAGCCGTGTCCACCGTGACGTCCGCCCGCCGGCGGGCCTCGGCACCTTCTGCCCTGTTACACTGCGTGCATCTTTTCTCTCTCTGCTTCGGTGGTTATGGTTTGGTTGTTGGGGTTTTTTTTGTTTTGGCCTTTACTGAACTCCATGAGATACTGATCTCATTTTAATAGACACCAAGAATCTAGTCCTCCTGAGAGAGGACTGCCAGAGGGCACTGTGAATGACATCCCCCAAGTCACGTAGGCGTCCCACATGTCACAAGTCTTATCTCTGAGCTTCAGAGGACCTGTTCTGGAAAGGGCCAGACGGTCAATATCTCCGGCTTTGTGGGCCACACAGTCTCTGTCACAACTACTCAACTCTGCCACCGGATCGACAGAGAAAGCAGCCATTAGATAAGCAATGGGTGTGGCCATCTTCCAATAAACTTTTATTTATGGACACTGAAGTGTGAATTTCAGATTAATTTTCACGTGTCACAAAATCACTTTTTCACCTTAAAAACAAAACCATTCTAGGCCCACTGGCTACGGTCTGCTGATCGAGCCCCAATGTGCCCGACTCCCGTGCGCCTTTTATGACCCTTCTTCGCCTCGTTACGACATAAACTTGGCCAGCTTGTACTTGGCCATCAGTCAACATGACCGTGGGACCAGCTGCTCATGAAGACACGTCCTGGAGGGTCACCAGCCTTATCTGTATGTTGACTTGAACTACTGGATTCTTTGGGTGACTGCAGATTGCCTGCTCGACTTTGGGGTCCGGCATCTTTCCAGGGATTTCCACTCAGGGAACCAGCACGCCAGGTGCCAGGACTGTTTTGCTTCTCCTGACTCCAGACAGTAGCCCCAATGCAGATCGATGCCCACTTCACCCCTGGATTAGGTCAGGGTCAGCCCCGCCATTCCCCAAGTCCTCTCCAAGTCCAGCCTCTAACTGCCGGCTCCTGTTAACTAGCCAACCAGCCGGTGTCCCCGTGGAGCCTTCGTCAAAAGCGGCAAAGGCCACCGCTGCGGGCAGGAGCCTGTCCTCAGCCGGCCTTGCCTGTCGCTGCCGAGTCACGGCCTCCACAGCAGCCCCTCTTGATGCCCCACATTTAGAACCACAGACGTTTCTCTCCAACTTGTCTCTCCAACCTTCTTCAGAAACCCCAAGTCCCTTCTGAAATTAAATTTGCACCGAGGCCACTGCTGCTCTGAACTGCCACCTTCTAAAACAGAAATCCTCTTCCCCCCTCCACCCGACTCGAGTAGTGAGGTGGCAGCCTACCTCACCTGCTCCTGTAATCAGCCGGGCAGTCACATCTTCACGGAAGTCACTTGTTTTCTGTGACACGGTGCTCCCAGCCGCCCTCCCTCATCAATCACAGAAGAATCTCGCAGTGTTCTTGCTCCACCCCCCCGCCCCCAGGCTCTGCTCCAAAGATCTGACAGCAGAGGGCAACAGGACCCGGGCCCTCAGGACTCCTGGCCACCGGCTCACCCAGAGGAGGGGCCCCTCGTGCCTGGCCTCCTGCAGCTCCCCGGGACCAGTGTCGCCAACAGGGGACAAAGCCGCAGGAGCCGGGCTACAAAGGCTCCTCGTGTAAAGCACGTGGACCCCCCCGGGAGGCGCGCAAGGCCTTCCCGTCAGACCCCAAGATCCCAAGGACGGTCTGTATCCCAACACGCGCCCCCTCCGCCCCTGCCCGCTGCTGAGACACACACCAACACACTGGGGGCCCGGGGACTCTCCTCCCGGAAAATCCTTCACGGCGGTCAGCACCCAGGAGGGAGGTGGCAGCCGTCCCGCGAGCCGAGACCCACGACTTACCTCGTTTTAGTCTCTCCATGGCACTCTTGCTCCCCGCGTAGGTGGGTCTGATCTCTTTCCCCAGCTCCTCGATGATGGCCAGCAGTTCAGCATATTTGCTTTGGGGTACCTGGCTGTTCCCAGTTCCCTAGAACGAGCAGAAGAGTTCAGATGGGCTGAACCCTAACCTGACCCCAAGGCCACGGTCAGGACCCCACCTCAGGCCGGCCCAGAGGGTCGGGCTGCCGGGCCTCTCTGCTGTCCTCCCGCACTCTGCGGCCTCCACGGAGCTTTGATCATCTCAAACGAGGGAAAAGGAGGACTGGTTTTCTCAGCAAGAAAGGCTAACACCAGAAAATTCCTAGGACCCAGATGGACGTGCCAGAAGGTCCTGGGGGGCGACGGTCCAGATAGGTGCTCGAGGCCGGGGCAACCCCTTGGGTCAGCAGGACTACAAATAATGGCCAAAGGCCATCTGGACAGAATCCAGAGTATGTTTCAGTTCACCCACCCTATTCCCCGCCACCCAGCAGGGCCCACCCACAAACCCCTTTTTCTCTAGATCCCACCCCCCAACCAGCCAAGCACCGCAGTGAGTGAGGCGGGGGTCCCCCTGCCCCCCCCCCCAAACAAGGCCTTCGCCTGCTCCCCCCTCCTCCTCTGCTGCCTCTGCTTCCTGGCCTCCAGGGCCTCCCGCCCATCCTGGCCCAGCTCCTCGGTGCCCACCACACGCCGCCAACGTTTCTTCCAGCGGTTGCACTCCGCTTCTGCTCCTGGGACAGCACGGCCTGGTGGGGCATGGCCGGCCACCACCCCATCCCAGGGGCAGCCTCCGTGGCGACCTCAGAATGCAGCCACATTCCAATGACAGCAGAGAACCCTACCGCAGCCACGGCCTGGCCAGGTCCCTCCACGAGGGACAGGCAGTCAGGCCAGTGCCAGTGTCGACCCCGCTCAGTGGCGAGGAACAGGATCTCTGCAAGGTCGCCGGGCAGGGTCAGCCTTGTAAGCAGCGAATCAGGTGGAAACCCAAGCAGCCTGGCTGAGGGGCCACCAGCCCCCGATGAAGTGCAGCTGGGCTCCAGGAAGATATGGACCCCGTCCTCTATCCTTGCTGGGGCCGTGACCTTGTGGGGAGTGCATGGGCACAGGGTCCCCTCTCCTCTGTCCAGGCTCAGATCCAGAGCTTAGGTCAGGCCTTACTTGCCCAAGAAGCAAGGATCAGAGACCCCACCCAGGGACACACACAGGTGGTGGCATCAACGGAACAGCAGCGCTCAGGGCCTCTAGCCTTTCCTTGGGCTCTCTCCACCCCCATCTCTCGGTGCCCCCACAAACTGCCCCCCACCCCCATCTTTCAGTACCCCCACGAACCGCCCTGCCACCCCCATCTCTCGGTGCCCCCATGAACCCCCCACCCCCCATCTCAGTGCCCCCACAAACCACCCCACCACCCCCATCTCTCGGTGCCCCCACG